>VNJO01009240.1:0-15267 GCA_008042535.1 Drosophila tani | reverse complement strand
AAAGGTAAACAAGCGGACTAATTTAAATTTGGACGACATGAAACGGAAAGAATTGGTGGCACTGATGGACTCGCCACGACGCACCCACCCAACCATGGATGCCTCTTGGGATTTGGAGAGGCATCACCCATCTCCGGCGGACCGGAGTCTATTCCGGGCGGTTTGGCGACCGGCTCATCTCCCCCAGGTAAATACGCTTACTCAACGGCCATAATTTTCACAACATATATGTATAATTTCATGTTCTTAAATATATATAAATTATCAACATTTCATTTTCTTACAGAGCATTGGTCACTTCGCCGAGGTAAAACCACGACCTGGGCCAGGAATGCACTTGCGCCAAGTCCGCGAGATTGCCGCCAGGGAGAAGTTTATTAAGTACTATAGCCACAAGGTGGGCTAACCGGATACCCCCTTTGGTCACCTACGGTCCCTACTGGAGCTCCAAAAAGGACAATTAAGGTGGGCAAAAAATATAAAATTTACATTTCTGAACTTCTGCCTAACTGATCTCTATCTTTTTTTCAGGCCTGGGTTGCGCGAAAACCAGGCTCTGGTGCACGGAACTACACGGACAAAATTAACGTAAGCACATAAATTAAATTAAATTTGTTTTACATATATTTGTTTTTTTTTCTCAGGAAAATATCACGGGGCAAATTTCAGATGTGAGCGGCGGCGCAAAGTTCGTCCAGTATGGCCGAAATGGAAGCCGGAGCGAAGTGGGCTCTACTGAGGCGGATTCAGTGGCGGCTGCCGGAAAATGGCAGATGTTGCCCAAGCCGCGGGTAAATTCACCCTGCGCGGCGAATGGCTCGCAACCACAACTAAACACACGGCCGTGGCACCGGTAGGATTTGGATGCAGTGCAGTTCTGCACTGGAACGGGCTCACCAATTGTCCTCCACTGACCAGGCTGGTCAGGATTAGCAGGTCCAGGTCCACCACACCGATCCCAGGAAAATGGCGGCACTCGAGGTTCTGGGCAGCTTCCACAAATTTCCAGTGAGTTTGAATTCCGAAATAAAAGATCTCCGTGGCCAGTGCCGCTCCAGTCACTGCCACGCTGAAACGCACCAGAAAAAAATTGTTTCCAATTCGAATTAGCTTCGAATTCACTTTCTTTTTTTCTATTGGCACTCACGTTTTTCCTCCGTATCTTTTTCTACTGCCTCTCCTCCAACGCTTTTGCCTCCCTATATGGGTTCGTTTCGCTGACCGCGTTCCACCTTACGGGACTCTTTTTAGCGCTCAGTGCAACGGCCCAGTTCAAGGGCAGCGCTCAGAGAGAGCGATGTATGAGCGAGACAGCAGATCGCTTACCCCTGCCATCCGCCATTTAGGTGGCGCCACCAGCTTAAAGCCTACCATCGATACTTCCCCCAAACTATCACCTTTAACCTATCGCCTACCTATCGATACTTCCCCCCCGACTACCACCTCTAACCTATAGGGCCATTTCAGCCGATTCCAACTTGAAATGCAACAGAATTTAATTGTATTATTATTTGTATTTGGTGAGGTACGTTGCCATATGTACTCCATCGAATGGCAAAAGAGGGGAATGCCGCGCGCACATATACTTATTTGGCTGGTACATAAAATAACTCCGGATCAAATTTAGTAAAGTTATATCGGCTGAAATTCCTGATCAAACTGTTGACGTTGAAGTTGATAATCGTTGGATGGTTCCGTATTGTCCATTATTTTCGAAAATGTTCAATGCTTATATAAATGTGGAGTATTGTAATTCAGTAAAATCCATTAAATATATTTGCAAGTATGTAAATAAAGGAAGCGATATGGCTGTTTTTATACTTGGTACCCGTAGGGTACAAGGGTATTATGGGTTAGTGCCAACCTCTGTCCGTCCGTGCGAAACAACAGATCTCAGAGACTATAAGAGCTAGAGTTACCAAATTTGGTGACAAAATTGAAATCTTTTGCACGCAGATCAAGTTTGTTTTAAACATTGGCCACGCCCACTTCCGCCCTCAAAAACAAAAAAAACGTTAAATATTATTACCGTTATTACCGGGTTAAAGTTAATAGATACAATAAATAGAAAAAATAAAATGGACGTTTCCTGAAAATTTCAGTAAAATTGAATGATAAACATGAGAGATATTAGAAATAAGGTTAGAATTTTAACACACCGCCCTAAGGCACTGCTGTTGCAAGCTGTAGCCGACAGGTGGCGCATTCGAGCCTTGGCCGTGCAATATAATGGCGCCAATGTATGTATGTACAATGTAATTTATGTACAATTTGAAATTGCCTTTTAGTGTGAAGCGCAAGCGTTTCGGTACCGGGTATCTCACAGTCGAGCACAGTCGACTGTAGCTTTCTTACTTGTTGGTGTTGCTGGTGATAATAGACATGATGAAATTACTCAGGATCAAATGGGGGGCTATATAAGTAGTAATGAAGCAGTCTGGAGGAATATGTCGTTTCCAATACACGAAATGCCTCCTGTGGTTGTTCACTTGGCTGTGCATCTTGAGAATGGGCAACGTGTTTATTTTAATTAAGCAAATGTATTGGAAAGAGCAGCACAACTACCAGCAACTAAGTTGAACGCTTTTTCTCAAATTATGCGAAACTGACATTAACTGAAACTGATTTGCGACAAATTTGTTATATTCTGAAATGCCTTCTTATTACACATGGAATGTGTCTTTGAAAAAATTTCAAAGACGTTAACAAGGAACATCAGTCGATGAGCATCCAGGTATTTTTCAAACATATGCAATTGGAAGAATATATACTGTACATCCTAACAATGCTGAGTGTTTTTATTTGCGATTGGTATTAGTTAACGTCACTGGCCCAAAATCATTTCAAGAATTAAGAACATTCAACGGTTATTTGTATCAAACATATCTTGAAGCATGCCAACTCTTGCATGTATTGGAGGATGACGCCGATTGGCATTTAACACTTTATGATGCATATATTTTGCTCATCCACAACAAATACGAATGCTATTTGCCATTATAATATCAACATGTATGCTATCAAATCCAATTGACTAATGGAACCAATATAGAGATTATATGGCAGAAGATATTTTAATTCGTATGCGTAATTATGATTTGTTGATTACATTGGAAATGTACAACGAAGCTTTGATAATAACTGAAAATATGTGTCTAACGATTGCAAATAAAGAATTAGAACAATTGGGTATGACCGCACCAAATCGTGAGATGAATGATTTGTTTGATCGTGAATTGCAACTTGAACAGGAATTTAAATCTTATGACTTGCGTTTATTTGTACAATCGAATATAACCAAATTGAATAAGCAAAATCATTGAAATCAGCAAAACCATTTATATAACACAGTCGTACAAGCCGTTTCCAATAATGCAGGTGGATTATAGTTCTTGGATGCACCTGGTGGTACAGGCATATTAAAAAGGGAATACAGGGAATTAAAAAGATGCAGGGCCCTAGAGATGGGTTCATTCCGCGCGTAATTGGTCCTGACAGCGTGTTCGGGAAACAAGATACGGATGTTCTTAGCTGGAACTTGGAAATCTATTAGTCCGAAAAGACAAAGACTGTCTATATTATTTATTAATAAATCATTAACAAAAAGAAGGCCTGCTATACATCGCCGATCCATTAACGAACAAGTATGAAGTAGGGAGCATTCCGCGCGTAATTGGTCCTGACAGCGTGTTCGATAAATGGGACCAAGATACGGATGTTCCTGTTTCTCTACATATTTGTATAAATTTCGAGATATAGCTTTCTAAGGTTTTAGAATAACGGATTTAGTTTTATTAAGATCGGACACCTATATAGCTGCCATAGAAGCGATCTGTTGATTTATACGAAAATGTAAAATGTGTAGGTAAATGTTATACAAATGTAAAAACTTTGATTTTTTTTTTTTTTTTTTCAAAATGGATCGACTTAATGATCTGATTGCAATCTGCAAGGATTTACAAACCGGCTTACCGAAACTAGCTTCCTTTCTTGCTTTTTATTAATTTTCAGTTTAAAATAAATTTTTAAAGCACAATAGTTAGTTAAGATGTAAAAAAAAATTGTCAAAATACTTATGCCACCCATGAAATTATTTAGATTTTAGTTGTAATTAAATAAAAACTGATAAAAAAAATTATACATCTATAATTTAACTATCATGGTGCCCGCAGCTTTGCTTGCGGTGAACAAATTGCCGTGTAGATATATCCGTATATTTGGCAAATAGCTATGCATATCAGTATCATAAAGCTGTAGTTATTATGTAGAAATTCTACAGTATTAATTATATAGTTTTGTATTATTGAAGTTTACTTTTCTTATACTTTAATTTTTTTACTGAAACTAAAATGAATCCCCATTTCCCGATTAGCGTCCTGAATTTGTATAGAAATTAAGGGTTTTTTGCCACTGGAAGAAAATGGGAGCATGTTTGGGGCCAAAACAAATCTTAGCAAACCAGTTTAATATTATAAGAATTGAATGGTAAAATATTTTAATAGGGTCATTGAAGTGGATTAGGCCCTGCGTTGATTCTTGGATACAGTGCAACTAAATTAATTATGTACAATCCATACATATTTTCTCTATAAAATAAATACAAATTGAAAAAGAAACTAAGGCATCGCTATGACAAAATATATTTGCCGACCAGTGTATATACTAAGATATAAAATTCGGAGCTATGATAAGACGTTTTGGAAATGTTCACATTCAGCCGTATGTAAGAAATTAAATCTGTGATCTCAGCAGGGATTTAGTTTTCAGTTGAATGAGTTGTTAAATAAATTACATTTTAAAGACTTGGCAGATTTAAGTGGACAGAAAGAGCAGTCCAATTTCATCCCCTTTATGAATGAATAAGAGGGAATAAAGACTTGCAATTGAATAACTACCATTAAAAATAAGGGTGAATTTAATGAAGTAAGATTATTCGACTGGTTTGTAACATTTTTTTTTCTGGAAAGATTTTATATAATAACTAAGATAAAACCTTATTCCGGCCTGTATAAATTTTACGAAATTAGAAGCTATAATTTAGAACTACAATTTTAGTTCAATGTATTTCGTTAGAATGCTTACAGGGTAAAATGTAGTACTCTAGTATACTACTCTATTTATATAAAAAAAAGTACATTAAGCATTTTCGCCGTTTTTGAACTAGTCCTTCCTAGATCTTAGACATGTTAGTTTCTTACGCCCTTTTCGCATAAACTTTGGCTGTACTGTGCTATAAAATTCGCTACAGATGATTTCTGTTCAAAACAGTTGGCCGAATAACATACTACATAAAATTATATTTGTGTTATCTTTCATATTGTCGAGACTCGATTCACTAGGGGAGGATGGGACTAACCGACCCCCTAAATAATTGGGTAAAAGAACTAAACAATTTTTTTTCTCTAAGGTATTTTATTAGGTTTATTCAATTACACTAGTTTACACTCAAATTGCTCCAAGTCCGTTGATGCGAAATCCTGGTAGAGTTCGACCGCCAGATCACGAAAATGTCATTAATATTTTTATACCCGGTACCCATAGGGTACAAGGGTATTATGAGTTAGTGCCAACCGAGAATGTATGTAACAGGCAGAAGGAGGCATCTCCGACGCCATAAAGTATATATATTCTTGATCAGCATCACCAGCCGAGTCGATTTAGCCATGTCCGTCTGTCCGTCCGTGTGAAACAACAGATCTCAGAGACTATAAGAGCTAGAGTTACCAAATTTAGTGACAACATTGGAATCTGTTGCACGCAGATCAAGTTTCTTTTTAAATTTGGACACGCCCACTATCGCCCTCAAAAATTATAAAAAACGTAAAATAAGCTATACTCGTTATTTTCGGGTTAAAGTTAATAGATACTATAAATGAATAAAATAGAGCGGACATTTCCTGAATATTTCAGTAAAATCGGATGATAAACATAAGAGATATTAGCAATAAGGTTAGAATTTTAACACACCGCCCTTAGGCAATGCTGTTGCAAGCTGTAGCCGGCAGGTGGCGCATTCGAGCTTTGGTCGTGCGATATAATGGCGCCAACTGCAGAAGAAATGACAAAAGAATATAGCAAGAAATGACAAAAAATAACATTATTCATTTTTGGACGCCGATCGAGCGGGTTTCTATGTGTTCCTATAAAATGTATCATTCTTATTTAAGTATGACATTAAATAGTTTAGGTCGGGAGCGAATTCGATAGGCGATTTATTTTAAGAAGTATGTAGACAATTATAATGTATGTACAATTTTAAATTGCCTTTTAGTGTGAAGCGAAAACTTATTAGGTACCGGGTATCTCACAGTCGAGCACTCTCGGCTGTAGCTTTCTTACTAGTTTTCTATGTATACATTTTTTTAAAAAGATTTTTTTTTAATTTACAAGAAAATAATGTGCTGACTCTTTGTGTTATATTTACATATGTTATATCTTGAGTTGTAAATTTCGAATTTAGCCAACCGATGTTTTATTTTACATGTGATGACAAACTTTTAATTTTGTATTTTTTATATTGGATTAGTACTTTAATATGCTGTTAGCATCCTGAAAACTCAAACAAAAACCTTTGGAAAATCAAGACGTCTTTTTTGTAAAGTTGATGGCCGAAAGTATCTAACATTTTGCATTCGGTGCAAAACAAGACACTTTTTAAAAATTTGTTGTAATTTAAATGACATATAATAATGTAATATTAAGACAATTTTTCAAAAAATGTTCTTTTGAAAAGTATGTACAGGCTTAGGAGTTATAGGGTATCTCCCGTGATTGATTTGCGGTGTACCCCTTACTGCACATAATCGTCCGATATGAAAAAAAGAAAATGTATTAGTTAAAGGATAATTGTCTCGAGGTATCACAGTGGAGTTTTTTTTTATTTCTTTTTTTTTCTTGATTTTTCATGCAAGTTTGAAGTTAAATATAAAATTGTTGACTAAAAAAAATTAATTGTTAAATAAAAAATATAATTAAAAATAAAATTAAAAAAACCTAGACGGTGATACCTGGAGGTTTAGTTGCAGGAGATGTGTTTAGATTTTAAGTAATCGTGTCCGTCGACTTTGAAAATGACTTTTTTCAGGAGAGCGCTTTAAAGTTTTGGCTGCCCATACATCGAACATAGGACTACCTCCGTTCAATTACCCATTACTTCGTTATATTTGCTCCGATCGATGATTTGGACTTTATATTCTTAAAATATAACAAAAATATCAAAAATGTGGCGAAAAAAAATTTAATACCATAAACTCCCTTAAGATCTTGACATTGTCTAAAATTAAATTCCGAAGTTATAGGGATTTGAAGATAAGTTTCTTGTACTGAGTTCTTCTATTATGTTTTTTTCTTCACATTTAATATTTATTTTTATACGATGTTTTGAGACCGCTGAGGTTGCATAACCATAAGTTTCCTATCTACAGTGGCTCACAGCTTATTTCGTGCAGAGGTTCAACCAAATTTTAAAGTCGTGTAGCGCATAAACTATATGATATATAAACAAAATTGTAATGCAGTTTTTTAAAGTAGTATTCTAATATATATAAAAACCCTCTATTGTTTTACAATTCAATTGAATAATATTTAAATTTACAAAAAAGTTACAATATTGACTTCTTCAGTGTCACAGCTTATTTCGTGCAAGAACTTTAGGTAAATGTATTTCGTGAATTGCCATCCCAAAAAAACGTTTTCTTATGGAATCTTTTTGAACACAATATCAGATAATTTTTTAAACATTTAACTTTTTTTTGGATACACTGAAAGAAAAGTTTTGTTAGTTTCAGAAGAATCAGCCCCTGCTCAACTAGTGAACAACGGGAATCGGTCCTTAAACATTTTAAAAATAAAACAACTAAGAGGAAAATTGAATAAATGGTAAATATAAAAAATTAAAAATACAAATAAATGACGGCTGATATGGGCCAAAATGCTCTATATAGTATTATTCAGTGGGCATGAAGATACACGAATTATCCTTAAAAGTACACTTAATCCGATGATATCGGCACCAAACAAGCAGTATATATTGAGAATGAACTGGCAAAAAATGTTCCGCGAAAACCGACTACCGAATATTGCGAGAACATAACTTTAATGGCCAAGTAACTTTGAAGAAGCCATTTATAAGGCTGAAAATTCAACTGTGCCAACTTAAATTTGCCAGGGAACATGAAAATTGCCCAGTATCCTTCCTAAATGAAGGTATTTGCAAAAACGAGACTAACTTTAACATATTTTGATATTTTGAATGCCATATATTTAACGTGATCGACATACCGAGCTGCACCATTTGCACCTGATAGCTTTATATGAGCTTGCTGGCAGTAATTCCAGGGTTTGGACCTTCAAGTAGGTATTAGGTGTTGGATACCTCGTCTTCATCGAAGGGATTATATATTAGCTCATGTTATCTTCAACTTTTGAGAAAAAAAAAATGCTTCAAAACGTCGCAAAACTCGGCCTAGAGGGTTGTTTTAGATATTAGGAGCAATATTATATGAAGCGTTTTGATCCCAAATAGGCACCATTTTTTTTTTTTTTTGTAATATTATTAAACTATAAATATAGCATTAATTTAATATTCCGCATAGTTTTTTTTTATTTTTAAAATACTTTAGGACCAATTACCGCTGTTCAATTGTTAAACTGGGGCTGATTCCTCTAAAATTAAAAAAACTTTTTTCCAGTGTATCTAAAAAAAGTTAAATGTTAAAAAAATAGCTAATATTGTGTTCAAGAAGATTTTATAAGAAAAAGTTTTTCTGGGATGACAACTCAGGAAATATATTTACCCAAAGTTCTTGCACGAAATAAGCTGTGACATTGAAGAAGTCAATATATTAAGTTTATTGTAAATTTAAATACTATTGAATAAAATTAAAAAACAATAAGAAAATGTTTATATATATTAGAATACTACTTAATAAAACTGCATTAAAATTGTGTTGATATTTCATATAGCTTATGTGCTACACGACTTTAAAGATTGGTTGTACCTCTGCACGAAATAAGCTGTTATAATTTTTAATATAAGTTGAAACTATTGACATAATTTTTTTTTAAATCCTTCGTTCTTGGTTAAAGATGCACGCTAAGAAAGGATTTTTTGATCGGCCTACTAGAAAATCCGGAAAGTCACATTTTCCCAAAATTTTTATTTTAAAGTACTCTTAATGCAGATTTGAACATCCGGTTCTCGGTTCCATTCCAGACCGCGGTATATAAATTTATTCAATCATATTTTTTTAATAGTTTTCTGATTGGCAGCTTTTTTTTTTTTTCTATTTATGTCTTGATTTTTTTTTTAGTGCTCGGAAGATTGGTTTTTTTTTGCTTCTTGACCCCAAATCCTCATTAAGCCCAATGTAACTATACGTAGCCTTGGCGTAAATTAAGTGCGACTCTCGCTTGAAAGGTTGGTTTAAGTTTTTGTTATACGAGTATTTCTCAAAATGGCGGCCGGTGGCCGAAAGCACTTTGCAGTTGCAAGCAAGCATTTGCAAGGCAGTTATTATCCTAACTTTTTTAATACTTTACAGCTGCTTGATACCAAAGCCTCATTAAGCCTAATGCAATTGTTTGGAGCCTTGGCGAAGATGGATGAAGTGTGATTCTCGATCGAGGGATCGGGGAAAATCTGGGTCCGACACCGAGTCAAATCCTTTGTTTTGACACGTAAACGTATAGACAATTATTAAACCCTTGCAGAGGGTTTTATAATTTTGATCAGAAGTTTGCAACGCAGTAAAGGAAACATCTCCGACCCCATAAAGTATATATATTTTTGATCAGTATCACCAGCCGAGTCGATTTGCCATGCTCGTCTGTCCATCTGTCCATCTGTGTGTCTGTCCGTTTCTACGCAAACTGAGAGACTGTTTTAGAGCTATCTGAATGAAACTTTGCAGATAGTCTTCTTTCTAGTGCAGCTAGGAACTGCCAAAATCGGACCACTAGATCTTATAGCTGCTTAAGAATGTTAGGGCAAAATAGTTATATTTTCGCTTATTTTGAAGATATTGGGCTCAAATTAAATATATGCTCCTTTAAATGTATTATAGCTATACATGCCATAGAAATGATCGAAAAATTAAGGGAAAACAAGTAAGAAAGCTACAGTCTAGAGTGCTCGACTGTGATATACCCGGTACCTAAACTATTGTGCTTTACATTAAAATGCAATTTCTTATAATACATTCATAGCTTAAATGTCTCAGCGCTGGGCAAACGTTTTTTATGCAAGAAAGGTATGAGTTCAAATCCCGCAAAATACAAGGATTTTTTTTTTTAATTTTGAATTAATTTTTTTTTATTTTTATTATTAATAAATTTATCAGTTCTATCAAAGTTTGTTAAGAATGTAAGTTTTGTAATTTTTGTCATTTTCTGCTCCACTTTGGCGCCACTTTTGTTGTCAACAGTCTCTTTCACACACACTTGCTTGTGCATATCTATTACAAACGAGAAAGAAAGCTAACTTCGGTAAACCGAAGTTGGTATACCCTTGCAGTCTGCAATTGGATCATTGAAAATCGAACCATTTTAGTAATGTTGAAAAAACATCGAGTTTTGTAAATTTTACATTTTACATGTAGAATTTTACATTTTCATATAAATCGACCGATCGCTTCTATGGCAGCTATATGATATAGTGGTCCGATCTTAATGAAATTAAAACCGTAATTCTAGAACCATAAAATACTGCTATATCTCACAATTTATAGAAATACGTTGAAAAACAGAGAATTTAAAATTTTTTGTACATTAATTTCGCCATCATTCCTATGGCAGCTATAGGATATAGTAGCGTGCTAAAGAAATAAGACTATGCTGAAAATTTCAGCTCGATATAAGGGTATAAAAAAAATCGTCTTTTCATTAAGAATATATGGAAGCTATTAGATGTGACAATCGCTGTTTATAACGTAATATATGGCATAGTCTAGAGGTCTCAGCGCTGGGCAAACAATTTTTTTGCAAGAAAGGTCTGAGTTCAAATCCCGCAAAATCCACGGTTTTTTTTACATTTTTATTTACTGGCCTTTTAAGTTTTTCTTCTTTTTATTCAATTAATACATTTTATTTCAGTTCTGCCAGAATTACGTCAACAGTTGTCAAAGCCTACTTAGTAACTTAGAAAATGGCCGCACCATGTGAAATATCGCCAATGGCCTAATTGTTTAAGCGGCCAATCCAACTCAAAAAAAAACATTTTTTGAAGTGGAATTTTTTTAGGCGCGTCATGGATTTTCGGGGACGGAGTAAAACCGAGTCAGGATCGTAACGAAAATCGGCAAGATCGAGCGAGATAGCAAACTAAAACACCACCGCTCACCGTTTTGCTTGCAAGTAACTGCTACAGCATGCTATCTTGCTCTTACGCTTGGGCAATTTTTTATCACGCAAGGGTAGATATTAACTAGTGCTGACAGAATTTTAGCGGAAAATAGCTTATTCTAATGGAAAAGTTAAAAAAACTAACAAAATTAAAAATATATCGGAAAATGATATTAATTAATTATAGGCAATAACTAAATATATTTTCTTAAACTTTCCCGCTAGAAAAGCATATTCCCGCCAGCGCTGATTCTTAGCCTCCTTAGTTCCATTCTGCCCATGCCCATGAGTAAAAGCGAGATAGCATGCGATCGCTCGTCAGTAAAAGAAGATATACATACACAAATTTGCATACAAATACGTACATACATTCATACATATCTATTGTTTTGCGGAATCGAGCCTTTATTTGACTCAAAAATAGGAATTAACTAAAACTTAATCCGTTTACCCAATAAATATGATTTTTTTTTAGTAAATTACCAATTTTTTTTTATTTTCGGATTTTTTAAAGGGGTATAAACAGGGGTCGGCACCCAGACACTTACAGTTTTTTAATGCGTATGTTAACAGACCCGAACGATTTGCTTCTCTTCTGCTGCGAGAACCGAGCAATTGTGTATAGGCTACTCGGTAGCTTCTCTGCCCACAGTGGCAGAATCCCGAACAAACACGAAGTGCTAATACTATATATGTGCCGACAGCGCTGCCTGACAATTTTTCCTATGCACAGTGTATACGACTCTGCCGACCCCTGGTAAAAAACCTGACTTAGCTAAAAAAATGTTTTTTTCTTTTTAAATCTAAAGATATGTAAGAAGAGATCAGGTTAGATTCTAAACCGTTTATTACAGAACTATTTTTTTTGAGTCCGTCCTATATGTTTAAATGGTTTTACTGAATTTAAACCATCGCATATCGTTTCAGCGGCCGCGGCATACAAATTTCTGTTGTTTATTTTCTGTTTATTTTTTCCTTTTATGTTTGGCCTTGGAGCGCACTTGACACAATGGTATCAGAACTTGAACCAAACGTTGAATGTTGTATGTAAAACAAATGGTCCACTGATTTACATTTGCGAACTTATGGTATAAGAATTTGAATTTTTGTTGCACAAATTAATATTAATACAAGAAAGGAAGAATTGACCTTCGAACACTTTTCGCGTGTCTGAGTACGTAGCTTCAACAAGAAGAAGAAGCGTACACCGGAACTTTATTGTTTAATAACTTCCATGTTTATCATCCGATATTACTCCAATTTCAGGAACACGTCTGCGAATGCCTACTTATTTATTATATCAATTTACTTTAAGCCGGAAATCACGTCTATAGCTAATATATCGTTTTTTATGATTTTCGGGAGATGAAGATGAATAAGTATTAGATATAAGTTTAAAAATTGTTAATCTTAATTATTACGTGACTAGCGCCTTAATATATATGCTCGTAGCTTGTAGCTTTGGGAAATTATAAATAAATAAATTCAAATTCAGAAGAGGGCCGGCCAAATTTAAAAACAAACTTGATCTGTTTGCATTTTTATTTTATTTTTTTTATTTATTGGTTGTGCCAATATACACAGTCTAATATTGTTTACTGTTACTGTAGTGTAGTAACTTGTAAAATAGTGTAGAGAGGTGTTCAATGAAAAATAAAAAGATTGTGTGGGAGTAGGAGAGTGTTATTGGTTATAAATTAGTTGAATATGTTAGTTAAATTGGAGGTTTAGAAAATTCTGTGTGTTTATTCTATGGGATGTGTTCTTTTGAGTCTTCTTCTGCTTTTGTATTCAGCGAGTCTTCTAGGTGAGTCGTCAGTTTTTTGAGGTAAGTATCCGCTTGTGAGTTAATTACTTCTCCAACTAGAGGGACATGGAGGTCCCTAGCCAGGTCAGTGTTGCGGATGTACCATTCAGCTCCAGAAAGTGTGCGTAATGTCTTGCTTTTAAAAATTCGGATTATGTTTAGGTTGCTTTGGCAGCGATACCGTGCAATACTTGGATAACATACATCAATGTGTTTGTTGATTTTGATTTTGTTTGAAAGGCTTAGGTGGTTATTTGGTTTTAAAAGAAAAATTTTAAAACAATCTTGATCTTCGTGCAACAGATTCCAATGTTGTAACCAAATTTGCTAACTCTAGCTCTTTTAGTCTCTGAGATCTGTTGTTTCACACGGACAGACTGACGGACAGACTGACATGGTTAAATCGACTCGACTGATGACGCTGGGTAGAGGGTCGGAGATTTCTCCTTCTGCCTGTTCATACACTCTCGGTTGGCACTAACTTATAATACCCTTGTACCCTATGAATTCCGGTTATAAAAATTATAACTTAGCTGTTTTTCAACGTAATTTTGTAAATTTCGAGTTCACGATTTTAAAATTACGATACATATATCACGTTGTCCGATCTTAATAAAATTAAAATCGTAATTCTAAAACCTAATTCTAAAATGTAAAAACAAAAATGTGTAGGTAAATGTTACAAAAATGTAAACCCTTTTTTATTTTACCAAAATGGATCGACTTTCAATGATCCAATTGCAGACTGCAGGGGAATACAAACTTCTGCTTACCGAAGTTAGTTTCCGTTCTTGTTTTTAAATTCTCATTAACCAGTCATTGTAAATAGAGAAAGCAGTTAAGGTCCTCACGGAATTAGTATAATTAATCAGTTAGATACAATTTTGGGGAACGGGAAAAACAAATGGAAATAGATTTTCTACAATAAAACATCGTTATGGTTTTTTACAAATTGAAAAAAAAAAAAAAAAAAAAAAAAAAGTAACCCGGACGCACCTCTGCACAACCTGCACAAAATAAATTGCAGGCATCGGAAACGATACTTTTTTTTATTTTAATGTTTTATTAAATTTTGCAGCGCAGTGTACAAGTAAATGCCAGCTATAGTATATGATTACTAGGGGACCCGGCGAACTTTGCCTCACCCAAATTCAACCCCTTTATAAACGTATATTTTTGCTAGAAAACATTTTTTTAGTTCAATAAAAATAACTATTTACTACCATTAATCGAAGGCGTTGCAAATAATTAAAGTATACTAAATTTAGGTTAATAAATTAATCTTTATTAAGTAATCTTTTAGATTACAACCATTCTTTATTAATTATGACAATTGGAAAAAAAGGGGTGCGTCTAGCCTACGCACGACAGAAGTGAAACTTCTAGTATTCCTCTCTCTCTTATCATTTCATTATCTCTTATTTTCTGTCTTAGGTTAGTTTGAAGATTAGAGGTTAAATAATTCAAGGACGAAGCATGGATTTTTGTATCTAATATTTTCTTATAGATGAATGACGATCGATTAATGTATAGTTCCAAAAATGTTCAATTTATTACTATTTCGCTGCTGTCTTATTGAATTGTGGTGAATATTGTTGGGTTTTGGCATGGAATGTTGGTTATGAACTTTCATGTACGACGTATTCTGGACCATCATTGGGACTCAATAAATGAACAGAACTCGTAGAATTCGAAACGATTTTTCCCTTTTTTGATGGAATTGGAGCAGGTGTTATAGCGTTAGCTGCAGCAGATCGCAAACGCTCTCTGTATGCTTTATAACGTTCTGCAGCCGTTTTAGCTTGAGATTTGGGGGGCTTTAATTCTTTTTTCCGCTCTCTGTACCTCCTGTCGTCCTTTGCTCTTTGGGTTGTAGCGACGACATTCCTACATCATATTTCAATGTGAGTATAATCTCGCCAATATGTTAAACAATTATATTCCAACAATACTTTTATATTGTGAAATATTTATCAACTCTTTTAGGTTATATTTACCTTGTGTCACTGTGTGAATCTGACTCTTCTCTTCTTTGGTTATTCTCAGGGGACACGGACACTTCCTCTTGTGACACTGATGTGTTCATCACCTCTATCTCGTCACCACTCATTTTTAACACT
>VNJO01009238.1:0-12179 GCA_008042535.1 Drosophila tani | reverse complement strand
ATTTTCGTGTCGTTTTCGTTTCATGAATCGGTTTTACTCCGTCCCCGAAAATCCATAACGCGCCTAAAGAAGTTTCACTTCAATAACAAAAAACATAAATAAATGAATTATTTTCCGCGAGCGAGAGTTGAACTCGGGCCTTTCGTGTTGTAGGCAGATGGTCTAACCTCTGACCTACGCACGATCGGCCGGGCCGCGCGGCCTACAAGCGGGCTTAAAAATTTCTAATTGGTTGCACGCTCGAACGTCGTGTGCTTGTGTTTGAGCTTTGGACATCCGTATTTGATTTGCCAACTTGGCGTAATGGTTAGAGCAGCCGCCTGATAAACGTTGGTACGTGGGTTCGTATCCCAGCTGAGGCAAATAATATTCTAGACAGATGTGAGTATAGTTTCATTTGATTTATAAACAATTCAAATTCAAATTAAAATTACAAATACAATTTAAACAAAAAAATACAAAACAAAAATGTTTGTAAAAATAACGAGCATTGTTTTCTTTATTATTATTTTGTTTGGGAAATTTTTTCCTGAATTTCTTCCTTACCGCTCAGGAGGGAATTGATCAAGAGCAGAGCAGCGACGGTGGCAGGTACCTGAACTTCCCCGCTCACGCATGAATAAAAGCGAATGAGAACTTTACATTGTCCTTGTTTTTAGAAAAAAAATCCTGTATTATGAAAAAATAATTTGTTATGGTTAATTTCTTAAGTATACCGCTAAAATTGAGTGTAGTTAAAATAACATTTTGATTTTTTACAATTCACACAATAATATAGACTTCAACAGAAATATATGAGCCTATCTCGTAGTATATATTTATTTAGTGTTCGCTGGAGACAAAAGTCTGAAACTTAAGCATGTGGGAGTCAGTATATTCGGCTAAGTTGGCATTCCTAGTTAGGACATCACCCATGGTAATTAACTTAAATAGCAAGATGCAAACCTTCAGTAGCAAGGATCCGATCCCCGCTCGAATACCAAAAATACCATTTTTATGGATTTTGGGATTTTGTGCATGCTACATCCACTCTAGACGCCATGATTTCCTCCTCTTTGTCGCAAGCTTCTCCCGAGATCGGTTCGTTCCCTGCATAATAATTTTCAAATCCGTCCGCATCTACACATCCGCGTGTAAATTCTTTAAATTTTGGTTGACCAGTGCTACCGGTTATCACTCCCAATATCGGGGGTAAGATATTTCGACGATATATTGAAAGAATCTAATCGCAATTCCCGGAAAACAGCAGTGACCAGAGACACGTATGAATTCTCGGAATTGACGGAAGTTTTGCAGTCCTCCCTCTGCGCACAGCAAGGAGCAGGTGCCGCATGCAGTGGTTCATTAGCGGAACCATACATTTCTTCAACGCCAGGCCATAATCGCCATTTGGGATTCTCATACCGCACACCGCGTGAATGGAATCTTTTATATTTGCCACAAACCTGGACAAATTTCATCATCGTCGAACCATAAGCAACTTCAGGGATCGCCGCCGTCAACCCGCGTGAGATTTTGACCTTGCGAAGCCCGCACCACGCTCTACAAGTCGGATCACGTTGCAGTTCGGGCGAAAATTGCACCACGCTCTACAAGTCGGATCACGTTGCAGATTCGGCGTAATTCGAGCAGCGACAGCGGAGGCAGATGCCGCATCCCAATTGGAATTAGAATTCCAATTCTGGCTCCCAGTTAATTTTGGCCGGGACTGCCAACTCGTTTTTGTATCGCTAAAGCGTTTGTAGTTTAATTTTCTTATCTTAAATATTTGTACGACAAGTTTCTAATTTAATTTACGATTCCTATTTAATGGCTAATGCGTGTTTAATGGCTCTTGCGTGTGTGCTTACGACATAGTATGACATATATATACACCTAAATTAAACTATTCTACAGCGGACATCGATCGTCATCAGGCCTGCTGACTTCGTTGGAGATTTCGTAAGTACGGCATAGCCGTAAATCATTTACATTCCTACATATACATATATATTCATTCTTGTCTGAGCCTGCACACTTTTGGTAAAAATATACAAATATTAAATAAGAATCGTTTGCCCTTATATAATTTAACGTAATCTGCCTAGGTGCTTTTCTGTAATTTTTGAATAAGTTTTCCGCATATCGATAAAATATGTAATCAATATTGTAATAATTTAACGTAAACAAAATATCCATTTCTTTTCCTATTTGATAATCTTGTACTGACACACGATCATATAGAGAGTCGTTTGGCGTGAAGAACGTTTAGCTTTAAGGTTCTAGTGTTAGGATTTGTAGTATTGAAGAACCATATTATCGTATTTGCTGTATTAAATGAAGTTTAAGATGAATTAATTTGTGATCTTTTGAGGGCACCTTAGAGGATGTAGCGCAGCGGTTGTTTTAAGGGTGGAGTCTAATGAGACTTCACAGGTAGGGTGGGTATAGAAGGTGGCCTATAACATCTGGGCCTCCGTCTTCGATAGGTACAGTCTCTCGTCCGAATCTTAGCCGATGGGCCGAAATTTGAATTCTTAATAGTACCCTCTATTCAACACAGCGTCATATGCGGTATGGATTTCTGGGAAACCTTTGGCATTTCCATCCAACATTCGTTTTCAGTTAACGAGATCGAATGCAAACCCGAGGACGACTCCTCACACATCTGTTTATCCAACGCACAGAAATCAAAGCTGAAAAAGGTAGTCGACTTCTTTCCATCATTCGAAAGTGATGGCCTAGGCTTGACCAGATTGATAGAACACAACATTGACACATCTACCGCGAAACCAATCAAACAAAGGTTTTATCCTTTATCGCCAGCTAAGGAAAAGCTTTTGTGTGTCGAAATCGATCGCATGATTGAAATGGACGTCATAGAAGAGACACCATCATCGCCTTGGTCTTCTCCGGTTACCTTGCACGTCAAACCTGGCAAGGTTTGTTTCTGTCTCAATGCGAGGAAACTTAATGCAGTTACTGTTAAGGATGCTTATCCGATTCCTATTATAAAAGGTCTGCTTAGTCGTTTTACAGCCAGTGCATTGCATTTCTAAAATAGATCTCAAGGATGCGTTTTGGCAAATCTGCCTAGATCAAGAGTCCCGTGCAAAGACAGCGTTCACGATACCGAACCGTTCGCTGTACCAATTCAAAAGGATGTCATTTGGTTTGACCAACGCACCGCAAACCATGTGCCGTTTAATGGACCTTGTAATACCGTATCAGCTGAAATCACATGTGCTAGTCTACCTTGATGACCTTTTGGTGTTGTCAAACAGCTTTGAAGACCATCTTCTACATCTTGCTGAGGTAGCCACTCAGCTGAGAAAAGCAGGATTGACAATTGTCGTCCAGTAAAGTCAGTTCTGTCTGAAACGGGTAGATTACTTGGGGTATTTGGTTGGAGAAGAACCACTTCAAGTGAATCCAATCAAGACTAGCGCTGTCAGTGAATTCCCGATACCAAAAACTCAGAAACAGCTGAGAATATTTCTTGGTATGACTCTTTGGTACCAGCGCTTCATTTCGAACTATTCCTCATTCATATTCCACCTAACAGAGTTGCTACGTGGCAAGGCTTTCAATGGAATGAACATGCTCAAGAGGCCTTTGAGAACATCAAAGCCAAGTTATGTTCTGCCCCATGTCTCGATCACCCCGATTATGAGAATCCGTTCATTCTGCAGTGCGATGCCTCACTACATGGTGTCGGTGCAGTTCTGGCCCAATGTGACCAATCTGGTTGCGAACAACCAATAGCGTTCATGTCCAAAAAACTTAACAAAGCCCAACGTAACTATACAGTTACAGAACTTGAATGCATGGCCGTAGTTTTTGCCATCAAAAAGTTCAGGATGTATATTGACGGACATTCTTTCAAAGTAGTCACTGACCAATCCAGCTTGCGTTGGCTTATGAATGAATCTGATTTAAGCGGTAGACTGGCCAGATGGGCTATCAAACTTCAGGGTTACTCATTTAAATCGAGCATCGTAAAGGATGTGAAAATGTCGTGGTGGATGCTTTATCCCGCGCTTTCGAGGACGCGCTGAATTTTGAAGTTCACCCTGAAATCGATCTCGCATCAGATGCTTTCCAATCCGAAGAATATTCTGCACTCCGGAACAAATTCTCTCCCTCACAGCTACCTGATTTCCAAGTAGTCGACGACTTCATCTATTACCAAGCAGCATTTCCCAATACTATTGACACTTCACCAGACGATTGCTGGAAATTTGGACCTTATATTCTTAGGATGTTGGGCATTCATAAAAAAAAATTGAAAAAAAAAAACATGTCGAAAAAAAATTAAATATTTAAATTAAAATTTAAGTTTATACATGGAGGGACAGAGAAATTTTGTCGAGTGCAGATGGTTCGTCATCATTTCAATCCTGTTCATTTTCGACTAAAGTCTCCTCTGTATCGTCAAATTGTAAGTCCTCAGTAATTGATTAATTATGCCTTCTACATATGTTGTGCAAAGCACAGCATAAATTTACAATATGGCAACATCAAACTGGCTCATAATTTTAGCATCGTTGCAGGCAACTAAAACGACTTTTAAGCACATCAATTGTCTGTTCGATAAAAGAACTGGGGGGGGCGTCAGCCAATCGGGTACAAAAAGGAACCAACAGGTGACCGAGTCAACTATCATATCTGTGTGCACCATTGGTAGTGCATGATATTCTCCTAGCAAGGGCGGCTGGAAGCAGGTCCTTGTTCAAGACGAATAAAAGTAGTAGTCGGGCGGACCTGGACAAGTCTTAACAAGTGGGAAAGCTACAGTCGAGTGTGACCGACTGTGAGATACCCGCTACCCAAAGCATTGTGGGATAAATTAAATTAGACATGAACATGGGAAAAATAAAATGTTGAGAAATAAAGACAAACGATGCTAGAAACATGTTGAGCAACATCCAAAAAAGACAAATGTTGCTAGGGACATGTTAAGCAACACGCACTGACACTCTCTCTCAAATTATATGTGCTCAGACACCCGGAAAGTATTCCTGGGTCACTATTGACCTCTTTTTTTGACTCAATGCTACGGAACCCTTTTCGAGTGTCTGAGTTCTTAGCTTTTGAGAGAGGAGAAGAAGAATAAGCATACACAGAAACTTTATTGCTTAATAACTTCCATGTTTACCATCCGATATTACTCAAATTTTCAAAACACGTCCGCGAATGCCTACTTATTTATTATATCTATTTACTTTAAGCCGGAAATCACGACTAAGCTGTTATACCGTTTTTTATGATTTTCGGGGGGCGGAAGTGGGCGTGGCCAAATTTTAAAACAAACTTGATCTGCGTGCAACAGATTCCAATGTTGTCACCAAATTTGGTAGCTCTAGCTCTTATAGTCTCTGAGATCTGTTGTTTCACACGGACAGACAGACGGACAGACGGACATGGCTAAATCGACTCGGCTGGTGATGCTGATCAAGAATATATATACTTTATGGGGCCGGAGATGCCTCCTTCTGCCTGTTACATACATTATCGGTTGGCACTAACTTATAATACCCTTGTACCCTATGGGTACCGGATATAAAAATACCTTCCCTCAAGTCAGGCATGTTACGCGACCCGTGCCCGCTGCCTTTCGGTTTGCAGCTGAGGGACTAATCCAGCTGTGTATAAACGGAGCCAGCCAAGGGCCGGGAAACCCAGGGACGTAAGTGACCTTGCCGTGGCTTTTGGGGCGAAGCCACGGTCGACCTCCTCAAGCACCAAGCATTCATAGCTGAGGACAAGGCATATTCTCGAGATGCGCCGATAAGGCACGATTCCCTTCGGAGATCGTGGAATTCGAGTAGTATAAGAGGTCACATCCTGAGGCGTTGAGCAGGACCTTGAAGGCGAAGCGCGATCGTTCACGATCGAGTGCGCCAAAAAGGGCCAGGTACGCTCAGGGGCAGTCCAGGGCAATATCCTTCGTGTAGAAGGCAAAGACTTTTAGTGAGGTGACCAGAGACAGTCTGACGCCTGCTTCCAGAGAAGTGGGAGGAGATAGAGGCCACGATGGCCGACATGGTAACCGAAAGATTGGTTGACATTCCTGGCTGCTTTTTACCCGCCTTTGACTCTTCAGACATGGTCAGAGGGCATCGCATAATCAGGTGCGACAATGGGTTATCTAGGAGCTTCCTGACGGAATGTGTTGCGAAGTTAAGCAACGCATGGTCTGGCCTTAAGATAAGGCTAGTCCACGCCAGGGAGATACCGATGAGACCCAGAGCCCGCATCTGGTTGCCAAAGGGGCAAATTGATCATACAAGGGGTATCCAGTGTCTGAGAGCGCAGAATCCAGACATACATACAGAAGACTGGGCCGTACTCAATGCGGAAACAGAAATAAAGTCGAGTCAGCCGTACCTTCTCCTAATTAACCAGCGCTGCCTGCCGCAGCTATGTAGAAGCAGTCGACCATTAAGTCCGGTACGGCATTCGGAAAGCGAAGATCATGGACATGGCTAGATCGACTCGGCTGGTGAACTGATCAAGAATATATATACTTTATGGGGTCGGAGATGCCTCCTTCACTGCGTTGCAAATATAATGACAAATTTATAATACCCTCTGCAAGGGTATACAAATTAAGAGTAAGCTTAAATTTGATTTAAATTTGCATATAAATCCCTATTATGCGATTGTCTGCTAAAAATTAAATATTCAAGGACTTAATTTTTACCAAATTAGTGGTATATTTTTGGCCTGACCAAAATTTGTCTCATCTTTCCTGACTAAGGTCAAATAAAAGCATTACGAAAATCGCTAGGAAAAACCCACCTGAAGGTATCCAGTATCATGGTGAAGAGCACGAACTTTCCGAGCAGCGGGACCACCAGCGACGTAGGCGGAATGATTTCTGCCAGGAGCAGGAAGAACACAGTGAGCGACAGCAGAATGGATATGCTTAATGAGACCTGCAAATACATTAGGAGTAAGCAAAATACTCAGGAAAAAATCTTAAGAATAAAGGGAGTCAGTTTCAAAAGGCAAAGAACATTAAACTATATATATATATATGTCGGAGAGTATGTGTTACGTGATATATTTGAATTGTGCGCCTAAATAGGCAATGCCATTGACAGTTCGAGTAAAGTCGGATACAGTTTGTAAACCTGTATCGTGTGTGGCTCCGTGAGCGTTGTCAGAATTACGATACTAGAAAGGATAGGTGATAACTTGGCAGGAAGTGCTGACTTTGAAAAATCCTTTGCAACTGACAACAGGGCTCCGGAGACTCGTTGCACAGATCCTACGTTATGAGGCAATCAGATATAATTTGTCAGAAATACGACCGAGGAAGCAACGAACGACCCCTTACAGACCCGGGGAGAAACAGTTTATCCGAGATATATATATATTTTTTACTTATAGATGTGCAGAGCTATTTTTTAGTACAGCTCGCCTAGCTCATAGGGTTGGGCCTATCGACTTGATTTTTTTTGTAAATGCCTCTTATTTAAAAATGTACACTAAGAAGTGGTTTTTTGATTGGGCTACTAGAACGACCAGAAGACTCGCATTTTCGCAATTTTTCTAAGTACTTTCAATGCAACTTTGGCTGTTTCCGGCCAATCGAGTAGCCATACGGGAAGGCTCTGAACTGGCGTTCGGGAAAACCATGGTTCGATTCCTGGTTAAGGTAGTTTTACTTGTATTCCCTTTTTTTGCCGTTGCGGAGTATTATAAGTTTGTCCAGACAAGATATAGCTGTTTTTTACGGTTATAATTTCATTAAGATCGGACAACTATTTCATATAGCTGCCATAGAAGCGATCGGTTGATATATACGAAAATGTAAAATGTGTAAAATGTAAAATGTGTTATAGTAATGTAAAAACTTCGATATTTTTTAAATTTTATCAAAATGGATCGATTAAATGATCCAATTGCAGACTGCAAGGGTATACAAACTTTGGCTTACCGAAATTAGCTTTCTTTCTGGTTTTGAATTATTTCTTATCCAAATGCCATCTCACCAAAGCGCACAATCCATGGAAGACAGATGTTCCCGAGGAACTCAATCGGTCGTTGCCGCGTCTGTCGAGTGCTCAGGCTCTGTTCACGGTTTTTAAGACTGAACACCGAGCGTCGTCTCCGGGCAGTTCTAATAAACAAATATTTTGCCCCAATTACCTAGCACACCAGCATTGGGACAAAACGTGTCGGAGCGAGTTTCGGTGTCGAGTGTGTGGTAAGGATCACCACAAATTGGTTCATATCTACCGAAGAAAGGATTTCCGCCAGTCCTCGCCACCACCGAACCAAGTTTATGGAATGCCGCGTGTAACGGCCAAGGTTTCTTATTTACAAAAATATGCCCTAAAAGCTTTTGTTCATCATAGCTCAAAAGCTTAGCATCGGTGATTGCATCGCTGCTATTAATTAGATGCATGCTTATCTTAAGCTTGCGCTTTTAATTCAGCAGCCCAAATCAGCGGCACTGATAACCGCAGCTAACTTCGTTTGAGCTCAACCATATTCCAGAAAAAGCTTGTTATTCTGGAAATTTACGCTATAAAAACGCCCACGCGGCTTTACTCGATCTTTTCCAACTGACCAAAAAACTCTGCTACGCCGGTATTGTGTTTTTTTAAAGTACGATAAAAAGCCAAGTTATTTATTGAAAGTGAAATAACAGCGCCGAAGCGCTTAAACAAATCATGCATTCGGTCGCGAAATACAGTGCGTATAATTTTGTGGGAGAAAAATTATTTCTCGGCCTCAGTTGGCCAGAGGAAACTCCCTGGAGGAAGGTCTGGGAAATTTTGATAAAGACCTTGTAGACTTTACCGAAAGATATTGTAGAGGAGACAAATGGCGTTTTTCTAACGCATTTTTTTAAAAAGTTTTTCCTGTGAAGCTCCAACATAACCCCCTCGCCCACGTTACCAATACACGTGTAGAGAAAATAAAAAGAAAAGCTACATCGGACTTAGTCAATAATAAAGGAAAATCTACTCCAGACTTGACACAAATAAAAGAAAAATCTACGACGAATCTACAGGAAAATAAAAAGAAACAAATTAACAGAATAAAACTAAGCCAGTGAGAAGTCCTCAGGCAGTGCATTAACTTCGAGTCCGCCCCTGTCCTCGCGCAGCAGCAGCGCAGCAGCAGTAGACCATGCCAAAGTCAACAGCAGCAGCTTAGGCAGTGCAGAAGCAGAGGCAGCGAGAAAGCTTGCCAGGAGCGGCACCGATAGCACCGCGGGTGTTAGGCAAATGTTTTTGGTTTTAAAAAAAATTGTTGTTGTCTGCTGAAAACAAACACTGGTTGTATTGTACTTAAATACTAGATTAAATAGCAGAGAGTGTAGCGATTGAAAAACATTAAAATAAAGTTAAAACCCCAAAATTTAAAATCAATAGTTAATAATAATTTTAAATTGAAATTTTAAATTAATAGAAAAGTTCAATATGTAATATCAAACTTTAAAATCAAAAGGTACAATCACAAGTTAAAATCAATTAAGGTTATTATGAGCAGTTAGGTTCATATATAAAAACTTTCTTATTGCCCCAAAAGTTTCTGTTCTCATCAACACGACCACGCTGGAATGCCTTTTAACGCTGGTGAATATAAAATGTGAGTAATACCCTGCAAAATTTTATATCGCTTTTTATTTGGATTTATATTCTGGAATATATCGAGCCGATCCAACCGGAACATGAATATCGTTGGTGACAGCTGAGTTGAATTAAATACAAATTTTGTTTACAATTAAATTCACTACACTTAGAAAATAATTATAGTTAACCAAAAAAATATGTATTAAATATAATACAATTTGAATTTTTTTTGCATACACTGAAAACAAAAACAATGAATTAAAATAATAAAATAAATAAATAAATAATTTAATAAAAGCCCACTTCCTTAAATTTAAATAGAATAAAAACAGCATGCATTTAATAATTTAGTATTAATAAACAATTAAATGAAGTTTTCATTTATTCCCTCGAATTAAATTAAATTGAAACATGTAGTCATTAGAGGTGGAGAAACATCGGGAATCATCGATGTTTTTCCATCTCTACAGCGCGGTGCAAAACAAAGTCGTATAAAATGAAATTACTAATTTAATTCATTCCTCATAAATTATTATGAGCATATTACAAATTTTGTGTTGGTTGCTGGTGGTGTTGGTGTTGATTTTTTAGTGGGGGACATGGACAGATATCTAAAAAGTAAATTATTAACCACCCGAGCTGGGCTACATCTAAATGTGGGTACGCATTCTTACACGTGCATACATAGGTATACATATGCATGTTCTTGTATTTATTCATGGAATTTGTAATTTAAAAGTTTCTTCTTTATAGGAGCAGCAGATGAAAATGTGGAGGACCCAAAAAGAAAGAAACGCGGTGTTTCGGCGGTAAAGCTATAGAAACCGACAGACAGACGGACATGGCTAAATCGACTCGGCTGGTGATGGTGATCAAGAATATATATACTTTATGGGGTCGGAGATGCCTCCTTCACTGCGTTGCAAATATCATGACAATATTATAATACCCTTTGCAAGGGTATAAAAAACAGACAGATAGACAGACGGACAGACAGACCTTAAGGTATTAAACAAGTCCCCAAAGCGCAAGATACCACCGCATTTGGCCGCTGCCCTGCAACTCGACGCAGGTTCTCAACAGCTGACTCCCACGGCACAGCCCCTGCCCCCAATATATCTAACTCCAATGATATTGAGGTCGGGTGCGAGAAAAGATTCGGCCTCCGAATGTGCCGCCTTCGGGACCGCAGCTCCAGTGATTTCCGTTGAGTCCGCTGGGGGGTCAAAATCAAAATTAACGACCCCTCAGATCCCCGTCCCGAATGCTCCCCAGGATGACAGGCCTGGATTACCGGCCGAAATTGGTAATACAGGCAACCAATCTGTGTTGCCAAAAGCCCTTATTGCAATACCACCAACGAGGCAGATATTTGACTCTCGGATTCACCCGTCTCAAACATCTGAAGATGTTACTACCTACATTCAAGACAGAACCAAATCCGATCGTATTAAGGTGGAACAATTTAAATTTTCTTATGCTAGGGATATTACATCTTTGTGGGAGTCAGTATATTCGGCTAAGTTGGCATTCCTAGTTAGGACATAACCCATTATAATTTACTTAAATAGCCCAGATGCAAACCTTCAGTAGCAAGGATCCGATCCCCGCTCGAATACCAAAAATACCATTTTTATGGATTTTGGGATTTTGTGCATACTACATCCACTCTAGACGCCATGATTTCCTCCTCTTTGTCGCAAGCTTCTCCCGAGATCGGTTCGTTCCCTGCATAATAATTTTCAAATCCGTCCGCATCTACACATCCGCGTGTAAATTCTTGAAATTTTGGTTGACCAGTGCTACCGGTTATCACTCCCAATATCGGGGGTAAGATATTTCGACGATATATTGAAAGAATCTAATCGCAATTCCCGGAAAACAGCAGTGACCAGAGACGGAAGTTTTGCAGTCCTCCCTCTGCGCACAGCAAGGAGCAGGTGCCGCATGCAGTGGTTCATTAGCGGAACCATACATTTCTTCAGCGCCAGGCCATAATCGCCATTTGGGATTCTCATACCGCACACCGCGTGAATGGAATCTTTTATATTTGCCACAAACCTGGACTAATTTCATCATCGTCGAACCATAAGCGACTTCAAGGATCGCCGCCGGCAACTCGCGTGAGATTTTGACCTTACGAAGCTCGCACCACGCTCTACAAGTCGGATCACGTTGCAGTTCGGGCGAAAATTGCACCACGCTCTACAAGTCGGATCACGTTGCAGATTCGGCGTAATTCGAGCAGCGACAGCGGAGGCAGATGCCGCATCCCAATTGGAATTAGAATTCCAATTCTGGCTCCCAGTTAATTTTGGCCGGGACTGCCAACTCGTTTTTGTATCGCTAAAGCATTTGTAGTTTAATTTTCTTATCTTAAATATTTGTACGACAAGTTTCTAATTTAATTTACGATTCCTATTTAGCCATTATACTTGCGTGTGTGCTTACGACATAGTATGACATATATATACACCTAAATTAAACTATTCTACAGCGGACATCGATCGTCATCAGGCCTGCTGACTTCGTTGGAGATTTCGTAAGTACGGCATAGCCGTAAATCATTTACATTCCTACATATACATATATATTCATTCTTGT
>VNJO01009236.1:0-38882 GCA_008042535.1 Drosophila tani | reverse complement strand
AAAAGTGTTAAATTTAAAGGTTCCATCGGCTTTTGGGGCAAGTTAACCAAACGGTGCTGGGCCGAGAGTTCTTCGGTTCTGCGCCAGGCCGATGTCCAGATCTACAATGTGGCAAGCTGTGCGGCCGATCGAAGGGGATGGTACCAACCGTGGGGCAAGGGCGTCACCGAGCTTAACATCTGCACCAGCAAGCCGGGCAAGCTCTGCTCCTACGACATGGGCTCGCCGCTGGTCAAGCAGGAAGAGGAGGGTGAGGACAGACTGGTGGGCATCCTGTCCAAGGGCGATTGCTCCAAGAAGCCCGATGTCTACTCCAGCCTGGCCAATCATAAGAACTGGCTGAAAAGTAAGACACGCAATGAAGTTAACAATGAAGCTGAGTAAACCTAATTAGAAATTTTCTTTAACATTTATAATTAATCTGCAAACTTTATTCATACTTATGGAGAATATAAAAAATCAGATTAAAAGCTTATACTTCCAAAATTTATTATAATTAAAATGGATTATGTAACTTAGAGGGAGCCACTCAATTTTATTACCGACTTTCAAGTTAATCTATTAGTTTCAGAAAATAATGCATAGAACCTAAAACTATTGGAAATGTGGCAGCTTCAAACTTCTAAAGCCTCACAATATATACTTCAGGACTAATTTATTGCAAATTGAATTATATGAATTGTTCTCAGCTCTAGTATTACATTTTACTTAAAGGCCTCTCTACTTCCTATTCAGATAGAATACCATAAACCCCGCAGGCCATAACTCAATTTGAAAAACGACTCTAAAGATAAGGTGCGACCTATAAAAGCGGTTGCTTAGCGCTCAAGAAATATAGTTGGTGAAAATGTTTTGGCCTTCTTTGCTTCTTCTGCTGATCGCTGTTTTGGAAAGATCCACTTGTGGACAGATCTGCAGCAACCGCATCATTGGCGGCTCCTCGGTGGACATCAAGTCCAGGCCCTATCAGGCGAACATAGTGGTGGATGGCAGCCCCATCTGCAGTGGTGCCATCATCGGCGAAAGGGTCATCCTCACGGCGGCTCAATGTGTTTATGGATGGTACACCAGCTCGGTGAGGGTCCGCGTGGGCTCCAGTGCCAGGGAGTCCGGCGGAACTCTGGCCCGAGTCTGCGGCATCACGACTCATCCGCAGTACTCCGAGTGGCGCTATGACAACAACCTGGCGGTTTTGGAACTCTGCGATCCTTTGACGTTCTCCGACTCTGTCAAGGACATAATGGTGGCGGATAAGCTGCCCGAGGAGGCTGAGGTGGCCGGCTGGGGATCCACCAGTTGGTGGGGCAGCTGGTGGGACAGGTGCTTTTTTGGCAGTCGGCCAAATACCCTGCAGGTCACCTCGGTGAGTGTCTACGCTAGTTGGAAGCAGTGCGCCTCGGAGGTTGAATCCTTGTTCGACCTCTGGACCTCTGGCATCTCGGATCGGACCATCTGCACTCACAATTTCGATAGATCAGCCTGCTCGTACGACATTGGGGCGCCGCTGGTCAAGGACGGCAAACTGCTGGGCATTCTCTCCTACGCTGGCTGCACCACATATCCCGATGTCTTCGGCAATGTGCTAAGGTTCAGGACCTGGTTGGCCGCAGTGACGCCCACAGAAATGAATACGACAATAGACACGACTTTGGCTACGACCACTGTAAGATCTAACAAGACTTTGGCTACGACCACTGTAGGATCTAACACGACTTTGGCTACGACCACTGTAAGATCTAACAAGACTTTGGCTACGACCACTGAAGGATCTACCACGACTACTCCTACTACTACTACAAAGCCTACTGAAATAACAGAATCTCCCTCATCAGAGGCCCTATAAGGCTCACTTTTAACCAAACCAGGCATCGTTAAAGCCTCATGTGTGTCTTTCTATATTTTTTTTTTTTTGTCTCTCCAAAATCCGCTGTCCTGCGGCTGCACTCACAGAGTCTTCCATGCAAATGTCTCCCGCAATAGCTTCTGGGCAGTTGCATTATTCATTCAGTAACAGAATGCAAAAAGGATTGGCCTGCCTCGACACCTTAATATCCTCAAAAAATCAAAGTTTAAGAACTATATACAAAAAAAAAAACCAGAAGGCTACTTAGTTTAAGCCGATAATATCTGAGAAACTTAATCAAAGATATTTCTTTTCCACAAATAAAGCATATTCCAAGCAACCCTTTGGTATCCCTGCAGCCCATGTACTTAAGTTAATTAAAGTTTATTTTTTGGTCGGCCAACAAAAAGCCAAAGACAAATGGTGGCCCTACAAGAGAGGGGGAAGGAGCAGGACGACACGACCAGTGATGAAGAGTCCCCTCAGGTTGACACCATTTATAAACTGCCAGGAGCTGCCTCCAGCTGCATCCTTTTGCGGCAAGTGCAGTCGCGTCGGGCTTCGGCTCGCCACATCCTGACTGGCTGACAAAATCAAGATCTGGGGACATGGGATTTACTTTGGCCCAGCCCTGGCCGGGCAGGTTGCCTTGCCTTGCCCGAAAACGAAAATACTTTTAGTGCAAATTGAAAAGTTCTCTACGCTTGGAAAAATATCTGCGAGCAGATGCCAATGCTGATGCTCCTGCCTCAAGGACATCGACACGAAAGCCGTTCTGACCATTTATCAGAATGTTATTGGCCAAAAGACAAAAAAAAAAGGGGGGGAACGGGTAAGGGGAAAAGTAGAAAGAAAACCAAAGAAGGGACAGCCAGAAGAACGAAGACAACTGCAATAAAATGCAATGTTTCTATTACAGCGATTTACGTGCACACACCGACTTTGAAGGGCAGTGATAACTCGCTAAGTGCTTCATCAGTATCCGTTGCTGACTAAGTTGGATATTCAGCTTGAATATCACTAGTTTTCGACTAAACCCGGTTGGAAATTTTAGTGTAACGCAAGCAATATGAAAAGCTCTCTCAGGGTACCGCTTAGAAAACTCTCTCTTTCGTTACTAAATTTATAAGCTGTTTTTGCTGCTTTGCTTGTGCATTGCAGGCAAAGCGTGGATAGGAAGTGAAAAAGAGTGTGTGTCAAGAGAACGATACTTGCTCTCCCATTCAAAGGAAAAAAAAGAGAGAGAGTGAGAAAGAGTGTAAATAGTTTTTCGGCAATCAAGGGAGAACGCAAATTTTTGTTTGTAATAACCTTTTTAAATCAATCTCCATCTTTTATTCATTCCAAGGAGCATTCACTGTCTTACTCACTCCCGTCATATAGCATCCTCAACCCGCCGCGTGAGCAACATTTTTATGGCTTCTTGGGCGGGCGAAATGCTCTGTGTTTTGGCCAAAAGCAAAGGACGACGCTGTCCTGCCCTGTCCTTCTAGCCGGCGTGACTTGTTGTAGTTGCTTAGTTGGTGGTGTTTCTGGGTTGTTTGTTAACTAGCTGGAGCAGCAGGAGGAGCAACTGGCAGATAAGCAGCCGAGAGATGCTCGTCCTGCCGCTGGTCAGATGCATTTATTTCCCTTATTCTCCTCGTGTGCATCCAGCGACTGCTCCTTTTTTCTGGCCATTTTAATTGCTGTTGAACTTGGTGTTTTGGCAATTGCCCCGGCAACAAAATGGAAACAAAACAAAAAGCATTACAACAACCCAGGACAGAAGCGAGCAGCAGTAGCAGCAAATCGAAGCAATATATTTGATTTAACTTGTTTGCACAAAATAGTTCTGTTGGCCTTTTTACTTTGGCGCGCACAAATAAATTTGTTGACGCGCTCCGAAAACTATTTTGGGAATTGCGGAGATTTGTGGCTGAAATGCAGAATTATTATAGCCATCGTGCAACAATTTATGGCATTGAACTGGCAAGTTTTGGGGGCAACTATTTGAGTATTAAGTTCAATTAAGTTGGTCGAGCATTGAATGGCCGGGAAATGAATGTTAACTGCATTTGTTGAAGAAATTAGGGCGCATAATGGAGGTGTTTTTAAACAGTATTTACTTTTTTATATATGTTGCAAACAATGTGCACTTATTGTTCAGTGTTCAGTGGCAACCGCACGGCAACAGATTAAATATTTAACCTCTCTTTGTTGCACTCGCCTTTTTTGTATTATTTTAACAAAATTTTCATTTTCCAATTAAGTCTAATATGTTTTTAATATATGCTCTAGGACATTTAATTGAATTTGTTATGCAAAGCGATTTGCTCCCGTTTCTTTTCCCGTCCAAAGTTTTGTCATCGAAACAATTAAATTCCTCTCACACGAGGAGCTCTAATACTCGTACGTAGAGGGAAATGCGAGCGAAAAACATTTAAATTAGGATTAGTTCCGTATGTGCGTGAGCTTTTAAATCAAAACATATGCATAGCGCAGACAGCGGGATGCGTTTTCGTTTCGGCCATTTGGCATATATATTCCTAAACGCCGCGGGAATATAGATTGGGCCCGAAAAGTGGGGTCTGGGGTGTGTGTGTGTGGGGGCTCACACACATAAATTAATGTCCTAACACAACATTTGTAACTGAGCAGCCGGCCGCCGCCGCCACTGGTCATTGGCCCGCGGCAATTCCCGGACAATCAGAGACATTCGGAGGCGGGCACGTCGTCGCTCGCATTTTCAAATTATATTATTTTTGAATGGCTTTTTAGAAATTAATAATTACATATGACAGGCAGCCATGTGTGTGCCAGCGAATGTGTGTGCGGGGTGTGTGTGCATGAACGGTTGTACGTGGCATTTAATTTTTTGTATTATGCAACTGTCCTGGCTCCTGGCAACCAAAAAGTCTTTAAAGGCCATTAAAAATGCCGCAGAAATAATATCTAGATTAAAGTAGAAGTCGGTTTTTTTATAGAAAAAAAAAATATTTTTTATGAATTCAAAAATATTTACTTCAAGTTATTTTCGCAACTTTAAATTTCTTTCAAAACTAGACTACTTTAGGTAAAGTGGTTCATTTAAGTGATTTCCCTGCAAAGTATGCAAGGTTTTACTTGAACGGAAGGCCGGCTATTTAATAGTCACAATTCTTAGTGGCATATTTTATTTTTTTAATGCTTAAAATTAAATAATGAACTAGAGAATTCTAATTAGATTCGTAAAATATTAATATTTCCTTATAAATAGTGATAGTTGGAAGTTAAAAATTAAATAAAAAGGAATTTGCCAGTGGAAAAATATCACAATTTGTACATAGAAGCCTGTTTAGTAACATATAATTAATATTAATTAAAGAAATCGCCCGTTCACTTCCAGTATTTGAAAATAGATAAATAAGAAAGCTTTATTTATTTAATTTATTTATTTTTCTCACTTTGCCCAGCCTGAATTACACATGGAAATTTTATAAACTCCGATTCCTCCTCCTGGAACCGAATAATGTCCCATACATTTTCCGCCATTGTGAGCCTGCCTACATCTGTGGTTTATTCTTTATTTTCCTTTATTTTTCGGTGTAGCCCATATCACATTTGTATCCTTCCGGTTTCTCTCGGATATTTTTTAGGTCCCCATACGCAGCCCGATTCCAGACTGAATACTTTCGGGGCTTCCCCATTATTAATTGCTAACGTGCGCTGATTTCTTTGCTACACTTTTTGCCGCTCTTGCCCGCTTTCTTCCTGTTTGCGCTGTTTTTGTGTTCGGGTTATTTGTTGCCGCCGCTCTCCTTTTGGCCAATGTTCAATGCCATTTAACCCTTTCGTTGGCTGTTCACTGTTCCCTGTTCCCCGTTCCCCGTTCACGTTGTTCGTTATTCGGTGTCTTGTCCATTTGGCTCGGCAGTGACATTCATGCACCGGCGAGCAAAACGTCGCTCCAGCAGATGAGCGAGGTCCTTGGCCAAAAGGGAGTTGGTAACGGCGGCTCGGCTTGGCAATAAATCAATGCATCCCGCTTGCCTTCGCAAGGAGACTTAAAGCCGCTAAGCTCTTGCTAAATTTAATGCATTTTCCGGGGATTTCCTTAAATATTAAAAACATGTGAAGGGGAAGCACGTTGAAGCTTCGCTAATTAGCTGCGTTTTTATGCATTGCAAGCCGGCCATTGTTTGGGTTTTTGGCGGGCCCATCGGATGCGATATATAATATTGTTGGCCATCAGTTGGTAGAAGTAAATGTATTTTCGACTGATGATGTATAAAAAGTATCTGGACAATGTAAACATCTCATATTTAATTGGACAGAAAAATATGTTAAAACTGGTATTGTTTGCATCTACATAAATTTGCATTTAAAATATATTTTATATAAAAATGTAGTAGTTCTATAATATAATAATTAAATAAATCAGTATCTCTAGAGTTTCTGGGTATCTTACGGGTAAAATTTTCTTTACTCTTGGTCTTTTCTCTTTCAACTTAAATCCCTTATAAATTGTATAAAATATTCAAGAATAGCCCAAGGCCATACCGCTTGGAATTAAAAATTCTTATGGAAAATATGGAGCAACAATGTGACTTCAGCTGAAATCGCAACTGCAGTTGCCATTTAGTTACTTACAGCGGTTTGACTGCCATCGAATGCTGGGATTGTGGTGCCAAGGCCAACAATGGGCCATCTCCGAAATATATTGGACATACGTAACGAAAAAAAAATACAGAGAAGGGCAAACACAACATGGCCCAAACAGGGGCAAAAGGACGAAAACGGAGGCTCTCTTCCGGCTGCAATAAATCTGCAGAGCAAGAAAAGGAGGCGGACCGGGTAAGTGGTGTTGCCTTACAAGTTGCCATGACATTGTCATGCATATGAAGTGCATGTTGTACGGACATCTGTATGCACAGCATAAATGCAGGCTCACACAGGTGCACCGGGAAAAAAAAGGCAGATCGTTGTGGTTAGAATAAGTTTGAGAATTTATTTTAAAAAAAATTTGCCTCAGCTCCATTCTTATTTCGTGCGACGTGTCACATTGAGCTCTTGGCAAGCACTCAAGGCCTACGTATGGCCACCTCTGCAAGAAGCTTTCTCTCTCTTTAACTTAATATTTTTTCCTGTGTAACTGCGAATACTGCCCATCGGCCTTTTAATTGCAGTTACAGTTGCAGTTGCCTTGGGGTTCGGCCTGTGTGTTTACAAGCTGCGCCAATTTCGCGCAGCTATTAAATATATTTCCAGATGACCCGGCCAGCAGGCCGCCCCCTTCCCTTAATTTGCTGCACAATTTAAGCCGTGATTGCGCGCTGCCAGCGACTCATTTTAATTTAATTTCTATTTAAATTCATGTCATCTATGCGCGAACAAACTTTCCGCCAACAAATTTTACGGCCAACACTCAGCTCGCAGCGCTGGGGCTTAATTACCCCTTTTGCTTATCAAAACATCTCCAAGCCGGCGAAGCAGGAGAAGACGGCGAAGAAGCCGCCGACGACAGTTGAGTTTCCTTAATGAATTATTTAATCTGCCGCCCTGCATCTGCCCTGCCCCTCACCTTCGCCCTTGCGGCGTCTCGCCTGCCACTTTGGCGAAATTTACTCGCTTCGGCTAACCGACATTTTTTGCGCTCGACTTGTCAACCCCATCAGCGGCGGTGGACAAATATAAAAAAAAAATAAGAAAAACAGGTTTGGTAAAACTAAAATTAAGGTAAGTGGGGCACCGATCTGGAAATACGCTAGGAAAGGTGTCACAGACAAGGATTGGCAAGGATTCCTTCAGGATTCTAGGCCAAGAGTTTTGAGATATTGAAGGAAAGACTTTTTAGACTCTTTCTAATTCTAAAAATATATATATTTCCATATAATAAAAGGGTTAATTAATTTATTATGCCAAGAAAATATAATTACAAAAATATATACTTTAAAATAGTCGAGGGTTATAGAAAATTTTATGAAAATTAAATAAGAAATATATTGAAAATAAGATAAATATAATTATTATTATTATTTGGTCCTAATAATTAACAAAAGATAATTCTTATTGAAATTTCCTTAATATTTCTACCTTAATTTCAATAAATATTTATATATTTCACTTTATAAATTGTTCATAATGATTACCCGACCAAAAACCATCAAACTTAACCCATTATCCTTGTAGCCAAAATCAACATTCCCCTTTCTAAAGTGAGACTCGCAAAAAATGCTTAAGCTAATGCAAATAGGCCACAGAGCCAGGACCTGGCGTCCTGCTTGCTGCGTCCTCCTGCGGTTGCTATGGAGGCTAATAAGTTAAACGACACCGTGACACAGTTACGAGGGCACATATTAATGCCAAGGCGGCGTGCTGCCCGCCAAGCCCAGATCGAAGGAGCCTGAGAGGTGGGTGGAGTGTGGAGGGTCCTGGCCTGGCCCAGGGTGTACGGCTGAGTGAGCGTATTTGTTCACCTATTTACCGCGCAAATGAAGTTGAAAATAACTGTGAAATGAAGATGAAGTGCTTTAGTCAACAGGAACCACCGAGGCAGGTGCAGAGGCAGCGGAGCAGAGCGGCGACGTCGACTGGGGCAGAAGGACATCCCAGACAGGCCGGCGCCTAAATGGAATGTAAATATTTGAGCAGCGACACAGGCAACGGTAGCTTTAACGGTCCTCGGGAAAAGAGTGAAAGCCGGAGCCGGAGAAACCCAAGGAAATGCCGGAGGAACAGGAGCCGCTTCAGCGCTGACTTGTTGGCAACTTAAGTGTCCGTGTGTGAGTGGTGCCACATAGCACATCTATGCATGTTAGTCTCAGGAAAAGCACAGAAAGAAAATAAAAAAAATATATATAATATTCATATTCATATTCAGAATTAAATAAATCCTATAATAAAATTATCATAATAAGGAATTTATAACAAAATCCAAGGCTTTTGGCTTACATTATTTAACTGAACATATTTTCCGGTCAGGAATAAAAAAGTGTATACCTTGGTCATAAATCTATAAATATTTCATTACTCCAATATCACTTTTAAGTGATTTATTTAATACTTTATTCTATTACAAATATTTATTATAGATTTCTTAGGATAAATACTCAATTTTTCGGGCTTAAAGTAATCTCAAAACTGATTCTCAGCAGACTTTTTAATGTTTTAATTCTTAAATTCAATTTAGGAAAATTTAAATACTTTAAGGAATAAGAAACTATATTAAAATGATATAAAAAGTGACTTTACAAATGTGTAAAAATAATAAGCTTGCTCCTTATTATTTAAAGTAAAATTAAAATTATATTATCTTCATTATTATATCTTTATTATATTATATATTTTTATATCTATCTCTATCACATTTCCTTCTTCTTTCACTTTAAATTAATGCATAATTTCGCTCTCTGCACAGTTGAGTGTGTGTAAGACTGTGTTTAACTTGGCAAACCGTATGTTTATTTTAGCGCTCTCCCGCCTGACAGCTTCGCTCCCAAAAAGGCCTTAAGCGGCAAAACAATGGCCGAGCGAAGCCATTGAAGGACGACGTGCTTGCCAGCACCGAGATCCGTTTTTGGTGTTGGAAATTAAAGTCAATTAAAAGACCGGAGATGTCTGTATTTACGTGTGAGGGTGTCGGGCTAATTCCCACGCCCATTCCATGGCATAAATCAAAACGAGCAGTGTCTGAAAAGTGCCATTACTTACTTGGAGTGTGTGTGTGAAAGTTCAAGGCGTAGCACTAAAGTGCAGCGTGGGCCCAGGGCGTAGGCAACACTCTCTTTGAGGCCAAGCTAAGCGGGTCGAGTATCCGGGCTCCTAGAACTCAAAAAACCGAACCGAAGGGCTGAGAAACCCTTCCACTCTAGCACTTAATTAGTCGTAGAATATTCTTTCAGTAAGCCAAAAGCAACATCAAAGCTGAAATTAAGAAATTAAGGCAACTAAAGTGCAATGAATGGAGCTGAAAATAATAATGCGGAAATAATTTAAATTCAATAAAGTAACCATTTTTGATAACTATGGGTATTAAGTTTAATAATTTAAGCCAAAGTCTTTGCTTGCCAATTTAATAACAATAACAGCTTCCGGAGCTTGTGCTATCTTTGAGCTTGTGCTTTTCTTAGCCAAATAACCCATAAGAAAGCAGCTTATAGCCTTCCATTGATAGGAGACACTTAACTAAAGACAACCTGGCCAAAAAAGTAAATAATTCACTTCACTTGCACTTGCACTTGCCTTTGCCTCTCCCAGACTCGAGCTAAGTTGGGGATCCCCCGGATAATCTGCTTAGAATCAACTGGCAGTCTGTTTGAGAATCCTTTCAATCGGCTGGAAAATCGCTTATGGACAGAGTCGACTCCGCTTCAGCTGCTCCGCCGGCCAGAGTTTTCATTTAGCAACATTTAACGTCAATTGTTTTATGACTGCCGGCAGCGGGGAAAAAACAAAGTCAGAACGAAAAGTAAAACAAAAAAAACGCGGATGATTTATTCAGCGCGAAAACGGTGAAAGGAGCCGAGGGATGAGAAAAAAAAGAATCTTTGCAAAAGAAACACAGACTAAAAACTTGGCATGGAGCGCAAAATTCGCTAAAGTTGCGTTTTCCTTGGCTTTTCCGTTTGGAAAAGGCCAGCCTTTTGTGGAGTTTATCTTGCGGCTGTGGTCGAGCTGCAGGAGCAGGTGGTATTTCAGGTGGTGGTCACGCTTTTCTAAGCGTTTTCTTATCAGCTGCCCACGGGGGGATGGGAAGAGCAAAGGGAAAGCGTAGGAAAAGCGGACCAAATGAAGCGGCTCCGGCCACGTGACCGCACGCTTTTCCACTAAAAGATTTGCAGCATTTCGGGCTGCGGCCTTTTGTTGCAGTCGCAGTGGCAGTCTTTCTTTATATTTATTTATATTTTGTTTTTTTTTTCGCATAAAAATGCCCCTTAATGGGCAGCAGCACTGTGCGGCCGAGTTGGTTTGGCTTAGCCGGGAGTCCTTGACAAGGCACTCGCTTTGTTTGTAATTAATAACACTCGATGCTCTTTCAGTGCGGCCGCACATTTCCATAATTAAAAGGCCAGCGCCAGCCGCCGAGGCGCCTTTCCCAATGCAGCATCTTAAAGATTTAAGATTGCAGGCGAGGGCAGAAATGCCTGCATTCTTGCTCGTAAAACGAGTTTAATTTCAGGCAACTCGAAAGTGGCAATAAAGACGGGGCACGGCTCCCTGAAATTCCAGCACGCACACATTACAGGTGAAAGATGGCTTCAATCAGTGCTGCCAGGAACTTATTTTGATGAAAAAAATAAAAACAGCGAGAGGGAAATTGCATTAAAAAATGGATAAACAGCTGGACATGCACTTATTTCTTAGAATTTTTTAATAATTTTTTTACATTATAAATATTATCTTTTCTTTATTCTTATTTTAAAGTTCAAAGTTTTAAGAAGCTTAACAAAGTATAATAAGCGTACAAAAAGCTAGACTAACCTTTTCTCGGATAGAGTGATAATTTTATGGTCTTGGCTTTAAATGAAAAATGTTTCTTACACCATTAATATTATATTTTTTAATTTCTATTTAAAAGCTAAACCAAAATGGTTATTTATATAAAAACTTAATATAGCTGATTTACTTTCAAAATCATTCAAAAGCTAAACTAACTTTTTCTCGGACAATATTATAATTTTAAGGGGTGGTTTTTAATGATTTATATTCATATATAATCTTCTCTTCATATTTTGAAATATATTAAGCTAATCTTAAATAAAGTTTTTAGGAAAAAAGATAGAGACATTGCTTAAAAAAATATATTTCAGACAAATTTTGTAAAAAACATTAATATTAAAAGAAAGAGAACCGGACATATTATTAATTCGGAGAAAATTCTCTATGGAAGTTGACTGTTTAAGTTTTATATGCATTCAATCACCTTTGTGCCTTAACTTTAAATGCATTATATTTAATATTCAAAATAAAATTATAAAAATACGAAAACTAATAATAAAATTTGTATAATTTAATACTTAATCTAAATATTTCACCCCTAATTTATTTCCAGCTAAAAAAACTCACTAATCTCTAGAAAAAGGTCAACTTCTCTGCTCTGGCAAATGCGGATCCTGGGAGTCAGAGACCATCAAATGGCAATGAAGATGTTCAGGCATTCCGTGTGACTCTGCGACTCTGTGTGCGTGCAACAGTTTTGCCATAGAAATCTTTCAATTTGCCTTCAGCTGGCCAGGAAAGGATAATGTCCCCAAGTGTCAGGGATCTCTCTCTCGTTCTCGGATACGAGAAAAAAATAAAAACTTGGCGAGAGAAAAATCGAGAAAAGTCGAAACAAAAGTGAGTGGCGAGAGTGAGGCGGGGCAACGGGGTGGCAGCTCAATTGCAGGACAATCAGCACAATTGATTTCCCCAAAGTGCCCGCTTCCGGTCCCCTCTGGCAGCCCAGCATTAAAAGGATTTAATGCCATTTAAGCCAAACAATGTGAAGACAGCAGAAGCCATACTGGCAGAGGCACTGCCACCGACAGAAAGCAAAAACGTCAAAAGGAACGTTGGCGAATCAGCGATTCCGTCCCCCGATTCCGAGTGCCCCGCCGCATTCGCTGACTTACTCCCAGCACTCGGCAAAAAGTTTATCAATAAAATAACTTGTCGGCGAGCGGATCGGGCGAGACTTGAGTCCACGACTTCCTGAGTCCTCCTCCGCCAAGTCAAGTCGAAAATTGCAGCAACTTTCTGTCAGCCGGAGAGCTCTCTCACTCGCCGCCCCTTGGCCCTCCTCGTCCTGCTAACTGACTGCTAGCTGGCTTGTCAGCAGCCAAAGGACAATTCAAGTGCTGCAATCCTCGGGAAGTAACTTCAATTGCACTCATAGTTTCGGTTGGCGAACAAAATTGCCATATGACGTATACGCCATGTATGACAATGGCAAAGCCAAAGAACCGGCGACTGAAACCTGATGTCTCTGTGATACCGCCCAAGAGAGCCCACTAGAAGCCCACCAACTTTCCGGACTCATCAATTAGTGCAGCTTGTCGGAGGCGTGGTCGAGGATATTCTGGCATATGTAGGTATTCCTTATGGAAAGTGCACCGAAAACACTGAAATTTTATTGGTGGTTGAGTGGAGGGTCTTAAAGTATTTAAAGCCTTGCAAATGTTATATAGAAATCCCTGAGTAATACCTTAAATGCATTTCTAAACCCTCTACCCAAACACGTTTCAACTTGTTTCCTGGTTCCCTCTTGTAAGCAACAAATCTCGGCTGCCTTGATGACACACAAATCCTTCAAGCTTAGAGGTGAAAACGAACAAATAAATTATTTAATAAAGATCCCTACGTGACTCTGACTGTGACCTTCCTGGGCCGGCCACTCGAGGCGACCAGGTGAGAAGCCCCAATGCTAATGACCAGCTCAGGAAAAGACAGCCAAGTGGACAAGGACGAGCAAAGGATGCAGTCTTGACTTTGGATTGTCTCAAGATGCCTGTTATTTTATGCACGAGAACGTGCAACATTCTGTAGGCTCTTTGCCCAATTTGAAGCTGCCGGAAAATGGGGGGAAAAACTTCGCTGGGCGTTTCGGCAATTTGCAAGTTGACTCTCTGCTCTCCGGGTAAGTGGCAAATGTGAAATTGTTTTGCTAGTGGCAATAAAAATGAAGGCAGAACAAAGGCAGAGCCTGACAGCCGGGAGACAGCCCCGGACGAGTTGGCTATAAATGGTCTCGCTCTCCTTTTAGCCCTTTTGCGCTTTTCCACGCTCACATGGCTGACTTAAACAAATGACTTTGGGTAACGTCCTTTTGCTTGTTTATGCATAAATTCTAAATAATCCTGAAAAGTGAAATGCGCCAAAAATGCGCTGCGCTCTCCTCCTGCTCCTCCTTTTCGTAATGTTTGCCAGGCGGATTCCGGATTAGTTGAACTCCAAGTGGGTTGAACCTCTCTCTCTTTCTCTGCAATGATGCTTATTTTCCCCGAGGGCCACGCCTCCTTTAAATATCCTTAGCATATGCGTAATAATGCTGCGTTATCAATTTATACCCCACGACTGCCTTTTTCCAATGAAATTTCCATTCTCTCCCTCCCCTCTCGCGTCGCAAAAAATTCAAATTACGTCAAAAATATCAAGTGAACCGCAATTTTCGTGCAACATCCATTATCCTTGTGTATCCTGACCTGTGTATATATCTATATATTCCGCAATATCCCCCGCTCTCACCACCGACTCATGGCAAATTTTCAATCAATTGCTACTCTTTCAATTTCATGCATGAGAGCTGCCTAAAAGGTAAAATGTTAGTTGACCAGCCACCAAGCTGCCACTTCTCCACCGCTTCTACCCTCTTTACCTGTTAACCCCCAACCACCCCGAAAATAAACCCGGAAAGCTCCCCGTAAAAAGCCCCCGTCCCCAGCCATTGTTCATGGCTACAATTGAGGTATTCAAAAACTTTTACGGCCCAGACGGAGATTGCTTGCATTGCACACACCGACTTTCACCTGCATGCGAATCGTTTATTGTTTTAATTTTACTCACAGGGGCCGGCAGCAAAGGCATTTGCACATTGTTTACCATTTTTGGCATTTGGCTTAGAGCGCACATTTGGTGGGGGGACTGAGTGGGTCTAAAATGGCCAAGGAATGGGCTATTTGATGGCATGCCATAAGTGAAATTGACTGACGCCTGTGCGTATACTTCAGATATTCCATCGAGCTAAAGGCGATTCAGGTTTCGTATTACACATTTCCGGTTTCTATGGTCTTTGGAATACAATAGCAAGATAATGGCTGGTTGCTTCTGTTAATTAGAGTTGTACTTAGCATAATGATAGATACGGTAATTGTTTAGAAACTGCAACAATTGAAATCTATTTAAGATCTGGAGATATGGGAAATCCTTAGGGAAAGAAAAGATTTCTTTACATTCTATAATTAATAATTATTTGTAGATATTTCATCAATTGATATAATAAAGTAGCTAGATAATTATCTTGAATTATAATTCAAGTCAATTTCTATACGAAATTCTAACAAATTTAATTCTTAACTTTTAAATAAAGACTGAAAAATACTCAATAATATTAAAAATATTTAGTTAGAATCAAAATAGAATTTAAAACTTTCTAGCTTCAAGTATCATAAAATATAAAATGATTATATATTTATAGTCTTATTTATTATTCCTTTCTTAAACAAATGTTAATTTATTTTCAATAATTTCTTTCCGATTATACATTCCCATTATTCCTAATTAGATAAATTTAAAACAATTTCTTAACTTATATACATGATTTAAAATATAAAACTAATAAAAAATGTACAAAATAAATGCTATAAAATATTCTAAATAAATTTATAAAAACCGCTGAAGAAAATGTGACTAAATAAACAACATAACAAAATGTTTTTCTCCATTTCCCCTTTTTTATTCACTGATTGAACTGTTGTTTTTCACTTTTCTCACCTGTATTTCCTCTTCAATTCCCCCATAACACTCCCACACACACACAATTGGTTCAATCCCCTTGCACATACTTAAGCGGTTTTCACCTTTCGACTCTCTCAAGGATTCATTGGCCTTAAAGTGGCCTCCTTAAAGGCATGGTGGCAGAACCAACAATCCGTGATGGTTAAATGAAGCCGAACAGTTGCAACTACCCACAAGAACACCCCTTGGGGCAATGGAGCCAAGGGCAGCCAAGTGCTTTATTTTAGAGAATTTAGTGGCAGCAACTATACAGGCGGCGAGTGCAACAATTTCTGCATTTCTGGCTATGGCTACTACTACGGTCAAGAAGTGGCCCCCGGCAGCGAGAACAAAAATGCCAAAGTTGTTAATTTTTACGTAATGGGAAAAGTTTTTAATCTGCGCTGGCCAAAAACTAAACAAAGCCCCGAAACACACACCCAAACACACACGCCGCATGCCAGAGCGAACCAATAAAATCAGGCTTTATGGTAACGCTGGCCAGCTAAAAATAAAACCTCAAATAGAGCTGCGAATAAACCAAAGCCAAATGCAGTTGCAGTTTCAGTTGCTGTATTAACCGAAAAAAGCTGGGGAGTTGGAAATAAAAATTACATTTTTGTGGCCACTTTTAGCCATTTACAATTAACTGAAACCGAGTGGAGGCGAAAACTAATTTAGCCGGCGACCTCATAATTAGTTATGCGGCCCCAAAAATTCGATTGACTGGCCATAAATGTCGAGTTGTTGCTGTCGTTATCGCTGTTGTCATCAATAAGTGATAAACTTCAGACAAATTTGTCAAAATTAACTGTCACAACATTTACAAATTGTGGTTGCCGCCACAGTTTGTTGCTGCTCTTGGCTGCCTGCCAGCAACATGTTGCCGTGGCCCTGGCCGTGGCCATAATGTTGCATGCGGCAAGGAAGCAACATGTGGTGGCTATGCCTCGTTGATCGCCTGACAAATGACCTACGAATAATGGCTTTGTAATTTGTACAGCCCTTATTGTTGGCAACAGTTCATTCACTCTTAATTTGTACCTTAAAACGAAACAGTTTCGGTAAGAGGAAAAAAATTAAAAAGTGTGGAGGGAAGTTTTAAAAAGGGGAGTAAGGGCTTCCGGGGGTTTTTCTCATGATGAATACCAATCAGGTACTTCGTAAGTTTCTAGTAATTAAAGAAGAATAAAAAAGTAAAGACTCTTACATAAGTCTCTCGACGTTTTTCCGGTCTCGCTGGTTCTCATTTTCGATATCTCTACTCGTCGTAGTTGTTCATCTTTCTGATCTTACTTGTCATATTTACTCGTCGTCCTTACTTATCATTTTTCTCGTCGACTTTCCTTACCCGTGATCTTCCTGTACTGTACTCGTCGTCTTTACTCAGGTCTTTACTCGTTGTCTTAACTCGTCGTCTTTACACATTTTAATTTCTCGCCTTCTGTACTCGGTATTTTACTCGCTCGTCTTTTTGGTTCTTGTCTGGGGTTCTTTAGTCGAGTATATAATTATCTTTTATAAACAAATTCAGAAGAACATAAAAGTATAAAAAACTTCTTAGCAATTAACATTTTATTAAATTCAAAATATTATTAAATAAGTTCCAAATACTGTCATTTATAAAAATCTTGAATATGAATTTCCCTATTTATTTCCCCTAAAAAAATCTTGTTTATTTCCCTAGCCATTTCTCAGTACCTTTATTTAACTGATGGCAATAATGTCAAAAATGTTTGCAATAACATGTACTCTTCCCATCTGTAATCCCCCGACATTTGTTATTCGAAAGCGTCATTAGCAGCCCCCAAAAAAATATAATTTCAGCCCGAATTTCCGGCAACTTTATATGACAGCAGCAATGGCAACACATATCAGCCACAAAAACTAATCAGCACGCACTGTTGAGCTCCGTTCGAGTCTGAGTTCGAGTTTTGGGTTTGAGTTTCCCTTTTTTATTTGAAAACTTCTTGAGAGCATAAATTTCAATCCCGCGAGATATTTTCGCCAGCTGCAAAGTTGGCCAACAACAGCTCGGAATTAAGCTGTGACAGTGCCGCCGTGGCTATCACTTGCTCCGACTATCCGGCTCCGACCATGGCTTCCAGCAACGACTCCGAACTGAAGTTCCAGTTCTCCGGAGTGCAGAGATCTTCCTATCCATGGTTCCACTGGGCTGGCCCCATGGCGAGCATAGCTGGCAAAGTATTAAAAGTGTCCAAATGATGATTGTTTCGGTTATGGCCAAGCCCCCTGGTTTCACACCCATCTAAGTCCTTGGAGTGCTGGGGGAATTGTGCTGTCTGCGGCGGTGGCTTCTTGACAAATGTCTTCCGTCTGGCGACGGCCAACTGCTTGACTTCTGGTCGGGACCTGGATTTATTTCAATTTGCTGCAAATCCCCGCCAGTTAAAGCAACGCCTGCAATGCCGCAGGCCTTTGACTCTTACTCATTGTCTGGTAATTACTTTTCATATCGATTTTCAGGTCGCCGGCCAAGGACTTGTTAATCATGCACAATGCCGCGTTGCAACAAATGCTCCAAGAGAGTTCATTTTCTCAGTAAGGAGGGTTGCCAGAGGAGTATTTAGTAAGAAAATAGGGGAATTTGTTAAGATTTTAGTGTGGAAAAGAATATATTTTTAAGAAATGTGTGTTTAGTTTTTAATAGGAATTTTATATTATCGTAAAGATCAATCCTTTTTCTTCCAAATGCTAATTTTTTTAATAGAAAGAAAGGTATTAACTTATAATTTAAATATAAAATATTATTTTGTCACTTTTCTATTATGAAAATATATCAAATGGAATGCAATATTTCGTCTATAAAATTATTAGCAGAATGATATAATTAAATAACTAATAAAATACATTTTGAATAATATTTACTTCTTTATATTTTAATAAATATTTTCATGTAAAATAACAACTCTTAAACACAAACAGTCACCCTTAAATTTCTCAATAATGTATTTATTATTTTACCCCAAAATTTGTTTACATTTGGAGTTTGTGGAAAAAAATGTGTGGAATTTTTTCAAGCGACGATTTTTGATGGGAGCGGGTGTAACTGCCCGGGCTATAAGACACAAAAAAAAATCCTGCGGAAAGCAATTATGCTTAAATTAAAACTCATTCATTTGTGGGCAGGAAGGGGACGAAAAAAAAAAGCCTGAATCCATAAGAGAATCGTTTGTTATGTGAGTAACATATACAAACACAGATGAATGGTAAATATATGTGCGAGTGCATGTTGTGAAAATGAAAATTCAATGCCAATGCCCAAACAAGTGAAAAATTTATGCAATTCCTTCTCTCATTTCCCCCGCTTTTCTTTTTAATTTTTTTGAAATTCTGCGGATGCTGCGGCTTGTTCCGTTTGTTCCGCTGTTTGTTCTATTTTTCCCCCAACCCTGGAACCCCATCGAAATGAGTCGAGAAAGGACTCAGTGCCGAGCGGCAGAAATCAATGGCTATGAAATGTGTACTGTGCTTGGCTTGCACGGCGTATGCTTGATTTGTCGCACATTACGCATACGCAATGACTTGCCGATTGCAGCCAATTAGATGCTGAAAAGATGCCTTAAAGTTTTTCAGGTTTCGTAAGCCCAAGTCCCCAAGACGGCGACGTATCATACACAGAATTTTGATTTGAAGTCGGTGAGGGTGCGGGGGGGTTCGCTTCGCCTTTGTGTTTTGTTTGGGGTTTTCTGTTTGTTCTGCCACTCCCACTTATGCTTTTCCCTCCTTTTATTCTATTCTTTATTATGCAGTAAACTTTCTCGGCACAGCACAGCACAAAGTTTTGCTCAAAAACGAAGAAAGAAAAAAGGAAAATAATTTGTGAAAAAAAGAAAGTTTTTTGGCGACCATATCCAGGAGGGAGTACGTGACGGGTACCTTAGACTAAATTCAATTTCATTGTGCTCGAAAGGGGCTTGGGTCTCTGAGTCCCCGGGAACTGGAGTGTAATGCATACGCCGTTGCTTGGTTACGTGAGCCTGCTGAGCCTCCGACGAATCGGCCTAATTAAGTCCGGTCAAAGGTCTCCCGGAGCTGCAGTTTCAGTTTCTATTCTCCATTCATCTGATTTCCTGCATAAATACGGCATTAATACATCTGACTGGCTGACATCCTCGTCCTGGGGGCCGAATTATGGCCATCATAACTCAGCCGAGTCAAGTTCTCCATCTTCATCGCGGGTCTAAGCTGCACTTTGCCACCGTCTCTTCCCCTATTTTTAGCGAATTTCTCGGCATTTTTATGGCCTTGTCAGGCGAGACTTGTTTGTTGCTGTTGAACTATTTAATAATGTTGGCCACCGCGTTATGCACATCCTCGGGTCTCCCCTCTCTCCTCCCGTCCCGGGCAGGACCAACAATGGAGCAGGGTCTGCCACCTTTCCGAGGGAGGCCAAAGTTCATTTGCAAGTGTCTGGCTGGTTGGTAACTTTGAGGTGCTTCCGGGGTATACTCGTACTCAATTTTCAAGTGGTTTGCTTCTTCTGTTTCATTAAATTATCGATATTAATTCGATATGGCGAAGTTTCTGATTTTATATAGGAGTTAATATGCTCACTTGCCAAAGAAATCTTTATTTTGTAAAGTCTGAATATCTTTTAGAAACTTCACAATTAAATTTTCCTTTATTAGTATTTATAATATTTTTAAGTTAATTAAAATTCATAATTTACATATAACTTCAAGGAAAATGTAAATCAAATTTCCATATAACATAAAATATTTTTATCATAATATTTATCAAAAAATTTCTGAATCAAAAAATCTTGTAAGATTATTTTTTTCCAGGGTACCGCCTTAGACTTATTATCCCCTATAAGGCAAAGCATTTTTTCTGAAGCCAGCATGCAGCCGGCAGGAGCGCATCCAAACTGCAATCCACTTTTGCACTTAGCAGGGATAACGTGCGGCTTTTTGTCAGGACACCGAAAGGACCGAAAAGGGGAAAGGAATGACAGCGAAGACAAAGGATGACTACAGGTTGTCGCAAATATCACACCAACTTGTCATGTCCAAACAGTTGATGGTTGTGTCAGGTTGTCCCCTCCAAAAAAAATAGCCTTACTCGCTGTGTAGTTTTGGAGAACACTCCTAGAAAAAATGGGAACCCTTTCGAAAGAAACAATAACTATTTAGTGGACTTATAAAATGTTAGCTAAATTAATACATAAAATTAAGAAAACTACCAAGAAGTTTGAAAAGAAATTAGCTGTAAAGGTAGGATTTCTTTTATCTAATTTTTGTTTTTTTTATAATAGAAAGTATTTAAAGAAATAAGGAATGAGAAAGAAAATAAGCGAGAAAATGTTAATAATACCAAGAACTAGGTTATAAAAGCAATTTTTTTTACCTTATTGTGGCTTAAATATAATTTGAGACAAGAAAATAGTGAATATATTTTCTTTATAAGCACCCTCAAAGTATATTAAATAGTTTTCTTGTATTTTTTGCTGTGTCTTTTCAAAGTAAACTCTTCTTATTAGGTTTGAAATTAGATGGATGGGCATTAAGTAAATTTCAATGATTTCTATGATAGCTCATATCAGTTTGGCTCTTGGCCATTTGCCATTTTCGCCACTAACAAGCGCCTGCTAATTGCAGAGCTCCACCAGCACACACACCCGACACACACCCTGCCCCATAATGAGGCGGTGGCCACAAAAGCAAAGCCAGGAAGGAAGGGGGATGGATACGGGGATGGGTATGAAGTAACGGTGGCCCAGGACTCCGCAAGGACTAATGGCTCTCCGCTTCCGATGCCGCATCAGTGCAGTGCGCAGCACAAAAATTTGCAGCTTCTTTCGGCGTTGGCAAAAATTTAATTTAGAGCCAAAAACGTAACGCAGTCTGCCCGCCTCCCTGCTCTCTCCCTGCTGCACATTGCACTGCATCCTGGACCTAAAGGATCCGAAAATAGGTCCCAGACAGCCACGCCCCTCGTACCGCTTTCCTTGTCGCTCTGCCGACAACGTAATTTATGGCATTCCAGGACGGCCTTTGGACACTGTAACCGCATTTCTTGTTGCCACGACTCCGGCGCAAGCTCCAGGTCCAGGACTAGCTCCAGCACCAGCTCCAACTCTGACTCCGCAGACCCAAACCCTAGACTCGGTTCGCTGCCGTTACCATTGCCGTGTTTAGAGTTGTCCAGCGCCCAATCGTCGGTAATGGCCAAGCGGAGGCAGGATCTAGGGGTAAAGTCAGAAAGGGGACGCAGATAGGTAAGGGTAAAACTCCCCCCAACCCAACCCCCAAAAAATGCTGTGAAATTAAAAAATGTGCTGGCAAAAATTAACGAAAATGGGCTAAGGATTTCACCGACAGAGAGCCACCGAACCACCCACCAGTCGAGGTGATTTAGGGGGCAAGGGGTAACTTTTATCGCTTCCAGCGTACAAATGAAAATGTTCCTCATAAATGAGAAATTGATATTAAAGGTGCCAAGTGCGTGACTTTGATAAGAGAAGAGAATTTTTGAAATTTAAGAATGATTTAAAACGAAATGCAGAATATAATGAATGAATGAGGAATGATAAAATTCATTTATATATAAAAAACTATTAAATAATGCTTCAGATTGCAATTTAAAAATAACAACATTACTCAAAATATAGAAATAAATTAATGAAAAATGGTTGTAAATATTAACTTCGTTACAAAATCTATTTAATATTGATAAATATTGGATATAGGATATAGAATAAATTAGTTATTTTCAAGAATTAAAGCCTTTTCTATTTAAAGAAATTGTAATTGCAAAGGTATAATTTTTACTACAAAAAGTTTAAATGTTCTTAAGCAAGAAATCATTGTTCTTGAAACATAATTCTCTGTGTTTGTATCTCAATTTTTTTAGAACCAAAAGAGATCAAAGTTAACTTAATAACTTACACAATTTATGTATTAAATTTACTTTAGCAAAAGACCTGATATTTGTCAAGTATTACTTAATACAATTTTCCCCCGAGCTTATAACTTTTGTTGGCCAAACAATAAGCCAAAGATAATTGCAAAAAATTTGCTAAAACAAAATCAAAAAGTAGTTTGCCACTTTAATTGGCAAAATGCAGCTGGGGAATCCAAATCAAATCGTCCTCTCCACTAAGACCCCACCGAAACAATTCCAATTAAATCCGACGTGAAGCTCAAAGGAGCCACAGGAGGTGGCCTGAACCAAAAGGGCTGAATTGCTGGCAGGCTGGGCCTGAGGAATGGGCCAAAATTTCACACCTCAAGTTCATAATTATGTGCATTTGATTTTCGCTCACAGAACAAACAAAAGTTTTCCACAGGACACAGCACGCAAGCACGCTTTTTTCACCTGGCTGCACTCATCTGGCCCCTGGTTCGGCTTTGGCGCAAATAGAGAAAAAGTTTAAATGTTTATTTAGTTGTTTATTTGTTTGCTAAGCTGTGCTTTGCTTTGCTCAAACTATTTGTTGTTCAACTGAGTGTGCAGGATTTTCGCTCCGCGCAGGCCACATATTTTCCCCCGCCTTCCACGCAGCATTTTCCCTAATTTTCATCTATCTCTTCTGGCTTTCGCGTGGTTTATTTGTTGTTGGGCAGCAAAGCGAAAAACTAATTTTGAAGTCAATTAGAAATGTTTTTTACATTTTTTTCCTTTTGGTAATGTTGCCAAGTGGTCAAGGGAAAAAAGGGCAGGCTAAGTGGCTGGAATGATTTAGCAGACTTAACTAGCGGATAATGAAGTGTATCTTTCGGATCAGCGATCAAAGGTAAATATTAACTGAGTTGGGTTCTTAAATACAATTAGCTTTGAGCATGAACATATTTTTAAATATATAAAAATAAGAATACACTCCGTTATTTCCTGATTTAAAATACCTTCCTTTTATATATATTTTAATCCATTTAATACTCATATCTCCGATCACTTTCAAGTGAAACATACACCGACTCCTGCTCGGTTTATATCCCTGATATTTGATGTATTATATAGCCGTACTCGCTCGCCTTATTTCCTGTGCTTATTGTCGATTTCCCGGCAGCCCGCTCTAACGGTATCTTTTTCGCACACTTTTCCGCAATATTTGCCGAGTTTTCAGCGATTTATGATCCGAGAGTGGCGCGTTCCCAGCCGGCAATTGCAACGGATATAAACATTTTGCGCTGAACTCATTTTAGCCACACATCGCAAGGGTTTTGGGGGATGAGAGGGATAGAAAGGGGAATGGGAACTGTATGGGGATGAGTATGGTATGGGGTTGGATTGGGCTAAGTCCGGGGGCTAGGGCTGGTCCAACGCTTATGCCACTGCCTCATGATATGGCACGTGTCGTTCTATGTGCGAGTACTATATTTTCCTTCTGTTTTTTATTTTTTTTGCGAAACGCTTTTTATTTCGTGTGTCTGACTTGCCAAAGTCGCTGCAATCCGGCGTGCTTATGTTTCACTTTTCACAACATAAATCCCCCGTAGAAGCTCGAAGAGCTGAAGCCACAGTTCAGGTATGGGACCTACATACGGCCAGAGAAATATTTTGATTTAAAAGAGGAAAACCTTTGAATTCTAAGGAATTTATTTGTAATGATATAGGTTTTGTTTGTCAAATTATAGTCTAAGAGGTGAGGGAATTATTAAACCATTTAGTTAATCTAAAAATAATTAAAACGTAAATGTTTTCACATTTTTTTATAATTTAATTTTTTGAATTTTGAACTACAAAAAATATTTCAAATTATATAATAAATTAACACACTTTTATTAACTGACTTACTTAACTTAACTTACTTAACTTGCTTTTTATTTAATATACCCTTCTTGACTTACCTTAATAACATTTATTTCCCTCCGAAATTCACACTTGGGAATTATAAACGCTTAGTTATGAAAATACTCTTCTTGTCTTATCTAAATAACAGTTAGTTTCTTTCCCCAATACGCACTTGAGAATTATAAACGCTGAGTTATGAAAATACTCATCTTGTCTTGTCTAAATAACAGTACATTTCTCTCCTAAATACGCACTTGGGAAGTATAAACGCTTTGTTAAAAAAATCCATATATAGAAAACTGTTATTTGGAATGTACCGAATATCTTCGTTAATTTTTATAAATCTTCACACCTTATATTTAGTTATTTTTTCTGAGTGCCTAGATAACTTCCCTAGCTGAGATGCTAGCATAGCTCCCAACTTGAGACAAACTTCAGCTCGCTGAGCTATTTATTTAGATACTCGGGAGCCCAGGCTCCACTTCCCCCTTGGCGGCTTTGAGCTACTGTAAAGGAATCTGAGCCATGCATTATCCTTATTATTGCTGACTGACTGGCAGGTGGGGCAAAGGCTTACGCTGGCTTCTGCTCGGCTAGCAGATAAATATGATATGCCGACTCAAACGACAAAATCATGAGTTTTGAATTTCCTCTTCCTCTGCTCCTGCTCCTGCTCCTGCTGAGTTAACCACCCACCTCCTCTAACGAATCCATCCCGCCCCCCCGGACTAAAGAATTATTTAATTTTTTTGCCCCCACACTTTCCTTTGAGTATGGCTGTTTTAGTATTTATTTTTTTGTTATTTTTGTTCCCTTTATATTTGCAGAGTAATGGCCGCGCGGCCATATTAAAAATATTCTATATACATATTTAAGTGCATCTAGAGTTGGTTGGTCAGCCAGAGGGGAGATGAGGCAGAGCGGCGCAACGTCAGAAACTTTGGAAATTATTACTTTGCTTTGTTTTGTTGTTGCCAGTCGACTGCCCCTGGCCATGGCTTTGGTAGTGAAAAAAACACCGTTGCCCTACAGGCTAAATAAGGCCAAGTCCTTGAGCACCTGCCAGATCAAAAAGGGACTATAGATTTTTATAAAAAAAATAGATTGTGAAGTAGAGATAAAAAAGAAATAGATTTAGCAAAATTTAAACAAAAATCAAACAAAAAGACCATTTACATTGACAGAAATTTTAGCATACTTAGAAAATAAATTATAATGCAATAATAATACATACAATCTTGACATTAATCACTATAATCATTAATTCGCTCTCTTATCTATTGATTAATATTACTCTAATAAAATTTTCAAATTCTTAAACAAAATTAACAATTGAGCGATTTCCGCCACGTAACCTTTACCTTTGACTTCTGGCAACCCAAAAAACCTTCTAAATAACTTAATACTTCAAAATCTGAAGCCATTTTTGCACCGTAGCTCAGTCTTAGAGTCTGCTAGGGAAAACCTAGATCGCGCTCCCCCCAAACCAGCTCATCCTTAACCCCAACCCCGCCGACTGCTATCCGTTTCTGTGGCCTGCATTTCTACTTTTGCTCATTAATAACGTACCAAAAAGAAAATAAGATACTCGGCAGCCAAGGCGGAGCAAACAAGTTGCAACAGCCACTGCCACGGTGGCAGCAAATACATAAGTAACAACTATATATATATACTATAAAGATACAGCCAGCAACTGGCCACAAAAAGTTGAGCGGAGGAGAACCAAGTCAAAATTGAATTATGAATATTTAAAATGTGTTTAAGCATTGCGGCCAAGGCGGCGGCCACATCTCATCTTCATCTTGGGCCTCCGCCGCCCCGTGATGAAAATCCAATATAGATAGGGATATAAAAGGCACTGCCTATGGAGCATACTTATTTACAGGGGGAGCTGTAGAAGTGGAATCTAGATTCTCTAGAATATATTATATTATATTTCATAAAATTATTAAATATTAAATTAGAAAATAATAGATAGATAATAATAATGATTGTAAGGTGAACGATTTGTACAATTATATCTTAGATATATTTTATAGGGAATCCAATTTCCAGATTCTGTTGATTCTATTAATTTAAATTTTTTGAAAATATTATCTAGGTTTCCAACTAAGAACACTCTTATAATAATTCCCCGAAGATGCCTCTTTCAAAGCTAAAAGGATTTGCATCGATACACTTAATTCTAAACACTTTTCATAGATAATGTTCGACTGTACTTGCACTTACATACAAGTATATGTAAGTTCAGCCGAGATCTGCTCAAAATTCAACACCGGAGCAATTAATACGAAATGCGCCGGAAAAGTATGCTCTAAAAAATGCTCAGGCAGAGCAAACAGCATGCAAGGCAAAGGACAAGGCTCACAACCGGCTCAGGACTCGGGGCTTAGTGGGACGACTGCTGGCCAAGTAAATGTCAAGTTGGCATAAATAATTCACCATTGCAGGCAGGCAGCAGCAGCAGCAGCAGTCGCAGCAGCCGCTGTGGCAACATCATCAACATGCACAAACACACGTGGCAGGCTGCATTGTCCTTGCAGCATGCCTCATAAATTCGAGCAAATGTCTGTCACTCGCACACTCACTCAGTCAGTCATTCAGTCTCTCAGTCAGTCAGTCAGGCAGCCATTCAGGCAGTGAGTCAGGTCCGCTCGAGGTGAAAATCTTTGCACTAATGGCGCTGTTTTACATAATTGCCGTGACATTGTACAAATTTATTCAACTGCGAGATGCAACCTGCAGCCAGCAGACAGCCTGTGTGTGGCATGTGTGACCTCGAAACGGGAATGCAGGATATATGAGATCTATGGATGCTCTGGAATAATATCTATAAAAATAAGAATATTTAAAAATAGGAAATATGGCAAAAAGTAATTAAATAAAATAGAAATAATACTTCTTTGTCATTAAATATGTAAAAAATAATACGTTTCAAATTATTAGGAGAATTCTGATCTTAGAAAATATAAATGAAGATAAATAATATACAAAGGCTTCTAAAAAATATTACAAATATATTCCTTTTCCTAGAAATTAAACCTTTAAAATTCCTTCTTCCACAAAATTCCTTCTTTTCTTTCCCAGAAAAAGGGTATATCCCGCACCCAAATCACACAGCCACCCCTCACAACTGAGACACACTAACTGACTTTGGACTTATGCAATCCTGGACTTTTAAAGAGGACGCAGCAGCAACAACAACAAGGAGGGGAAGGAGAGCAAATATGGGGCGGAACATGCGAGTATCAAGAATGAATTGCTTACTGCAACTCTGCCTCCTCCTTCCCGGGCCTCACCTTTGACCCTTGTGCCATTGTTAAACAATGAAAACACAGTAGCAGCCGGCTGCATTCGTCTTTTGTTCTCTGTTAAAATATAATAAGTCAACACAACAACACAAGGACAAACAAACGGGCAGCGCCCGGGACCGGGAGGACAACAGGACCCAGTTACTTGGTGACTTTCTGGCCCCTTTCGTCCGTTTTCGCCTGCCATCACATAGATGCTGCATCATTGTCACCTTGAGCTTTGGGTTATTGGGTTTTCACACTCACTCGTCCAGGAATCTGTCGGTTTTCCCCAGCCCCCTCCCTAGCTCTGGCCTTTAAGGATGCAGCCAGAATGGCAACAACAGCAGCGGATAAATTGCTAGTTGCAGCCGGAAGTTGGTCATATGCTGGCAAATGGGGGCGTTTAGTTAGGAGATATTGCAGGCATGATTTATGGTTTATTTGAGGGATAATGGAGGGATAAGGAAAGTAATGTATCTTTATTTTAAAGTATTATGAAAATAGGCTTACCCCAGGGATTTATTTATTTATTTAAGTGAAGTTACTAGAAGTTAAATAATTATTTATCCATAAATCTTATACGATTCCTCACAAAATAAAAAGAAATTCCGATTTCTTCCAATGTTGCTTAGTTGCAAAGCCTCAAATTTCACTTTTAAATTGCCCAGGACTTGCAAAAAGTTGAAAGAAAATTGCCAATGATATATTTATATGTTTGAACTCTCGAAAGAACTGTTGGTCATAGGCAGGAGCTGGAAGCACCTCTTCACCTTCTTCACACCACACACACAGACGAGTCCTTTTTGCCTGTTGTGTCCGTTGATATACACTCCGTTATATAACTGAGCAAACAACTTTGACTTTGAATTTCTTCTTGGCCAACAACATCACCGGGCAAACACCCTCGTCGCATCAAGCCATATCACTTTGCTTTGGAGGCAGCAACAGCAGCGAGCCAAAGGCCAAGAGAGCACAAAAGTTGATAAATATTTGCTTTGTCAAAATATTTGTGCATACTTTCGAGAGTCAGGAGGACGCAGTGCAAAAATGGGGGAAATTGTTGTGGGTGTGCACTACGGTGTGTGTGTGTGTACACTTTCACGCCTCTGTGGGGGGCTACACCCGTTTTTGTTGTTTAGTTTTAATTGTGGGCATTGAGATAGTAACCACAGGAGACTCTGGTGGCTTTTGAGTCAAAGTTTTGACCTCACACGTTGAACTATGGCAGTGTCCGTAGTTTTTTAGGGCTTCCTTGGAGATGCCTTACCCTTCTACACATATCACTAGTTCAGTACATATATCACTAGTTCTTCAGTAGTTCCTCATACGTATATGACCCCCTTAGTCAGCCCTTCCTTACCCCTTAGTTGCCCCTTACTCACCCCTTAGTCACCCCTTATTCACCCCTTAGTCACCCCTTATTCACCCCTTACTCACCCCTTACCTCACACCTTCTTCACCGCTTTTATCCACACTTTTCATTGCCATAAGCCATGTTTGTTATTAATGTGCATCTGTGTGTGCGTGCCAAGAAACATGATCTGCCGCCAGTCGTGTCTTCCCTTTGAGTCCCTTCCCCTTCCCCCCCTTTTTGGCTTGTAGTTTTTAGCCAAACTACTTGACCATGCCATTTGACAGTAACCACCTCCCGGCCGCCTCAACTGCCACAGTGCCTCCTCGGTACCGCGTATTTATTGTGCATGGCACATGCGGCGCTCGCATGTTACATTTTATGTTTGCCCAGACTTATTTGTGCGAATTGGATGTGTGAGGTGGATGTACGAATGCAACTAACGCTATTTATGCAGCTGAGTGCACTGGGAGAAATAATAATTATTTTAAAAAATTTTATTTTAAAAGGTAGAAAGAAATTATAACAAATTTGGGTTAAGATAATCGTTCATTATAAAAATATTATATTATTATAATATCTTTTCAAAGCTCTGAGTAAATTTAAAAAGAAACAAAGTCTAAAGCAAACAAGGGGCTTTCTGAGCATCCCAGCGCAGTTACTAAAGCTAGAAAAATATAATTCCCAATAAGTTTAAGCGGAAACCTGCACAGAAAGAATTATGGCATCTCAAAATTGAGAATAATTCTCACTTACGTACTCAAATACGTGCTATTCTCATTTTGAGAACGGATTTTACCTTGGTAATAACCAAACAGAATTTTAAATTGGATCAGGAATGGATACTGATGTAGGAAAGGATATCTCACTCCTGAAAAAGACGTATAACCAAGTTCCTCTTCCACCAATATTTTTGTAATAGATTCTCTAACAAATTAATCAATTTTTCTAGCAGTGTCCGCCGTCTGGTGATTCGTGGTGGTCGTGTGTGTTTAGTTTTCGGCCACGTGCTCCGCATAATAATAAGCGGCATTCGGGCCGCTGCAGTTGCGATGGCAGGACCACAATGCCACAAACGCCGCTCGCTGGATGCTGGATGCTCCTGCTGCAGGTTAAAAGCGCATTACAGCTGAACTTCATAAATTGCAGTAGCAGCAGTAGCAGCAGCAGCAGCAGCAGTAGGGCTACAATGTTCACATGCCAAGCAGTTGGTTAAAGATTCCCAGAAACAACCCCTCTCCCCACCACCTAAACCCTACTCCGTTCTCATTGCGAATTCCAACTGAGGCTAAGTCTCAGGCCAAATGCAAATTCAGCTTACAAAGGACACGCTGGGGAGACCCCGGGAGAGCACATGTCAAAGGGCCATGACAAAAGCCAAAAGGTACCCAAAGCTCATTAGTCGAATCAGGGACTACGAATGTGGCCCGTAAGTGAGCGAATGGCATTAAGCATTAAANATACCCTTGCAAAGGGTATTATAATTTTGACCAGATGTTTGCAACGCAGTGAAGGAGGCTTCTCCGACCCCATAAAGTATATATATTCTTGATCAGCATCACCAGCCGAGTCGATCTAGCCATGTCCGTCTGTCTGTCTGTCCGTCTGTCCGTCTGTCCGTCTGTCCGTCTGTCTGTCCGTCTGTCCGTCTGTCCGTCTGTCCGTCTGTCCGTCCGTCTGTCTGTCCGTCTGTCTGTCCGTCTGTCGGTTTCTACGCGTACTAGTCTCTCAGTTTTTGAGCTATCGAGCTGAAATTTTCAGCATAGTCTTAATTCTTTAGCACGCAGTATATATGTCGGAACGACTGGAATCGGACTACTATATCCTATAGCTGCCATAGGAATGATGGCGAAATTAATGTAAAAAAAATTGTAACTTCTCTGTTTTTCAACGTATTTCTATAAATTTTAAGATATAGCTGTTTTTAAGTACGGTTTAAATTTCATTAAGATCGGACCACTATATCATATAGCTGCCATAGAAGCGATCGGTCCATTTATATGAAAATGTAAAATTATACATGTAAAATGTAAAATTTACAAAATTCGATGTTTTTTCAGCATTACTAAAATGGTTCGATTTTCAATGATCCAATTGCAGACTGCAAGGGTATACGAACTTCGGTTTACCGAAGTTAGCTTTCTTTCTCGTTTAAGTTTTTAGTTCACATTGGTACCTTAAAATTGTTCAGACCCCATTAAGTCAACATATTATTGATCAGCAGACGATTCGATTTAGACATGTGGGTCAGGAAGTTTAATTTATATAATTAAACCCTAATGGAACCCTTTAGTAACTCCAGATAATTTCCCTTTTACAGAGGCGATCGCGGATTCAGCAGCTACCGGGATATCAGACCCATCAACAATGGAACCGATGGCGGAGCAGCTACACCAAACACCATTGGAGAACTGCTATTTGGCTATATCGTGCCCAGTGCCTTCAATCTCATGGGATTCGTATCAGCCGTTTTGGTATGCAAGGTTATTGACCACGAGCAGCTCCAGAATCTCATCGAGCGTGTGTTCCTGATGTCCGCCAAGCCGAAGAGACTCTGCCGGATGTTGTGGTTCTTTTTGGGAGTGGCACTGGCCCTGCTGATTCTCCTCTTCGGCTATGCCTGCTGTGTGGTAATGATGCAGCCTGCCCAGATCGTGAAGGTATCCTGGCTGGCCGAAGTCCTAAGCGACTGGGAGACGGGGCTGCGAGTGGGCCTTCTAATCACCATACTGCTGCAAGATCTGGTGGAGATCATCATACTGAGCAACTACTACATCGAGTGCTACTTGCTGCGGATGCATCTGGAGTCGCTGTCACATAAGCTCCTGATGCATTCCATCGACTCGCTGGACTGGATGAGGGAGGTCCTGGAGTTCCGCAAGCTGCTGGAGCGACTGAATCAGCACGTATCAATCCCCGTGTGCTTCCTGATTGTGATGAATCTGGCGTACGCCTTTGCGGGATTGGTGTACCTCTTCAAGGACTTTGATTTCCACTTTTGCGCCTTGAAGCTTGTCCTGCTGAATATAGCCAATGTGGTGCTGTGGCTTTTCTTGGGACTGCTGCCCTTTTTCGTGGCCTCCTCAGTGACGCGAGTGTGTCAGAATGCCCAGGCCAACGGCCATCACATACGGGTTCGTCCCTTTGTTTACCATAATACCTCGGCGGAGGATCTCAACTCGACGCTGCTCTTTGCCGCCTCGCTGGACATGTCCGCCAGACTCTTCAAGATGCCCATCCAGCCAAACTACCTGTGCTTCGCGATCCTCGTGGTGATCCTGGTAATCCTCACGCTGGGCATGTGCCTGAATCTCACCGCCCTGGGCAAAATATAACCAAGTACTTGTACGCAATAATTATATATGCCAATATAATAATAAACAATTATAGTATTTGTCTAGCTTACACGTTTTGCGAACTGACTGACTGACTGGCTGGCTGCTTAGCAATTTATTTACATTTTGATGGCTTTTGTCTACTAAATTAGCTACTTATTGTTATTCTAAGGATTAGTCTCAGTTGCTGTATCGATTGCTTGTTCTAAATACAATTATGCACTTTGGTTTTCAAATCGAATGTGCCTCGTCCACATAGGTCTCTTGGCCTCATCATGGTCTTGTCACCAGCCCAGCCATGGCGGATGGTTGATCTTGGAGGGCGGGATGAAGGTGAGGTTGACGGGTATGTTAATTAAGGCTTGAACCCGCTTCAGTCGCTGCAGCGTCGACCGGATGATGACACCGTTCTTGCCAAGCAAAAAGCCGGCCGGTATATTTGCATCCCGGTACGTGTTGTCATGTATCATCTCAATGTAGTGCTCAAACTCGGGCGAGCTGGGATTGTACTCCGTAACGATAGCGCCCAATGCCCCCGCCGCCTCTGCATGTAGCGTCTTGGTAAGGAAGGAGCACTCCCTGAAAATAAGAGAACCATTTAGATAGGGCCGTAGATAGGCAGATATGGGAAAGGTGTGTCTTTATTTGGGAAGGTAAAAGGGTGTCAAGGTATTGTTAAAGATAAAACCAACAAATTAAACTCTATTTATTGACGGAAAAGATTTACTGGACACCCGTGAAGGTATAAGCAGTCAACGCACGTAACTTGATGGTGACAGCCTGATAATATGATAATATTAAGTATTAAAAGCGCTGAACTTGACGGAAATCAGAATATTTCCATAGGTGATACAAATAGCATTGCCTATTGGTATAGGTAAGGTAAGAACTACTGATAATGAGTATATATAGGAATTCCCATCCCCAAAGATAAGCCCTATGTGAGGGGCAAAATCTAGGCAGTTCTCACCCTCGATCGATGAGCGCGACGCCTCCATTTAGATCTCGGGCGTTCCGAATCTTCTGGCAGGCGCCCGGCGGATCCGTGAGGACCAACGGCACACCCTCCAGCCGCTCCGAGAAGGCAGCGCCAAAATCCTTGGCCGGTCGCAGCCGGTACGTGTACTCCAGATCCGTCGGCGAAACGATTTCAAAAAACACGTCGCCAGCTATAATATCCTGAGTGGTGATCGGTATCGAGATCGTAATGTCGGCTCGGATGCAGCGGCTCAGTGTGGCGGCAAGCACTAACCAAACAATTAGCATTTTGACCACGCACGCATAACTAATGTAAATATTTTTGTGCAAAAAAACAACAAACTAATTCTCAAGGCGCTAGTGATGGGTCATCACTAAATGGTGCGGTCTCGGCGATAATATCGGCACATGCAAAACTATCCAAGCCTCGAGTAGGTCCAGCTCTAGCGGCAAGAAGTACTCGATGATTGGAATCGATAACGGCCAAACAATTAGTGTATTTAACTATTTTTAGTTCGCAATTTCGTTTGGTTAATAATAATTACCGAAAAGACAAAAATCAAATTCACCCATTTAAGAATGAATTTGCATTTTTTTAAGTTTTAATTGGAATACCCTTTATGTAGTAATCGATAAGCTTGCTGTCACTTGCTAATTTATTGCCAATTTTGGTATTCCACATTAAATGCAATAGCTGAAAATAAAGCGTACGCCATCAATAAGCTTTAAGAATAGTTTAGAATTTTGTGTTATTTTGTGGCAATACCAATTTAGTAACTTTGTCACATATGCCGGCAAGGGTTTTCAGAAATATGTGAATTTAAAACATATGGACGGCTTATCATTAAGCTTTTTAGGGTTATTATGTAAATGTCTGCATGAAACATAAACTAGTTTTCATTAAACAACCCTTCAGCAGCCGGCATTTTGTAAAGCATACCCTTAACGAGGAATCGGTAATCGATTAGGTAGTCACTTTTAAAATTTAAGTTTTAAGGACTTTTAATAGCTTGTATGGTGTATTTACAGAAACTTAAGTCATAAATTAATCCATTTAGTAATAATTTCCTATTTCCGTTATTAATTCAATACCCTTAATGCACTAATCGATAGGCGCCAACAAGTCTCATAAAATGACATCCCTACGAGCACACTGGTTACGTGTCAGTGAAAAGTGTCCAATTAGCCGGGTTCAAATTGGGTTATGTATGGCCCCACATATTAAGAAGCTTATTTCCCTTAATCGAAAACCAAGTTGAGCAACTGCAAAATGAAAATCCTGCTTCCAAACTACGAAGTAGGCCCCGGGGAAGTACTTGGCCAGCCGGCATAGCTAAGCATTTCAGTTTTCGTTTTAACTGCTATATCGTTACACCTCAAACCAATGTGCACCGCGTGGAGGACCAGTGTTGCAATTAACCGCATCCGAAGCAACTCTGACTAGTACTCGATACCCAACCACTCGGTACTCGCGGCAGCCATTTTAACTTTTGGCGTCGAAAATATACGGCGAGGAAAGGAAATCTGCCGGAGATCCTGTTCGTCTGTGTGGTTTTTTCGCATCCAGCGCAAGCAGTGTAGTGCTCGAGTGAGTGTGAGGAAGTGAGGAAGCAGCAGCAGCAGTTGAGGAGCGAATTCAGTCTTGTGTGAGGATCCGAGAAAAAGCGAAGCGGAGATGTCGATGTCTGCCACGTGCTACAAGTGCAACCGGCCGGGCCACTTTGCCCGGGACTGCAGTCTCGGAGGCGGACCAGGCGTCGGTGGAGGCGGTGGTGGCGGCGGCGGCGGCGGTATGCGCGGCGGTGATGGCGGCGGCATGCGCCGCAACCGGGAGAAGTGCTACAAATGCAACCAGTTTGGGCACTTTGCACGTGCCTGCCCCGAGGAGGCCGAGCGGTGCTACCGCTGCAACGGCATCGGGCACATCTCGAAGGACTGCACCCAGGCGGATAACCCGACCTGCTATCGCTGCAACAAGACCGGCCACTGGGTGCGCAACTGCCCCGAGGCGGTCAATGAGCGCGGGCCGGCCAACGTGTCGTGCTACAAGTGCAACCGCACGGGACACATCTCCAAGAACTGCCCGGAGACCTCAAAGACTTGCTACGGCTGCGGCAAGAGCGGACACTTGAGGCGCGAGTGCGACGAGAAGGGCGGACGGAACTAGGCCACCACGACCAGGACCACCCCCAAAAAATATATAATCATCGAAGGAGGAATGCGAAAATTTCAGCACGAAGAAGAACAAGTTACCGAAGATTATGATGATGATGAAAAATAAGAAAAAAGATGAAAAAAAAACATGAAAAACGAAAAATCAATTTGCTACAACATTCACATAAAAGCCAGCCAACAGCAACAACAACAGCCGAAGCAGAAAGCAACACCAGCAGCACCCACGTCAAGATCGACCGAACACCCATCCAAACCAAATCCATACATCTCAGCCATCATCCACAAACTACAAAACCATTACCAATCCCCCAATCCCAGCTAGTAACCATCCCATCTCTGATTCCAAAAGCTGAGCCTGCAGCGCGGTGCCAACAACGTCCCGAGAAGTGTGAGAAACTTTCCGAAGAAAGCTGAGCGGAAACTAGAGACTGCAGCGAATGAAAAAGAGAGGGGAAGAAAGGAGGCTCTACGAGGAGGCGAATATCGTGGATCGGGGAGCGCGCGGAGGTGCGAAATGCGAGAAGAAGAAGACAACGACGATAGCCAACGGCAGCTGTGCAGCCGAGAGAGCAGATGACGCCGACGAAGAGGAAGAAGATGAGACGGAGAAGGAGAATGAGAGGAAGACGACACGACGACCCAATTTGTAAGATGAGACTAAGCCACAACAACACCAACACAGCAACAACAACAAGAGAATTCACCAAGCAAACCACTTTATTATAATTATATATATGATTATGCTGCAAAGTGTTTGAATTTACTAATTAAAATTATAACGAATGGAATGAAACTATATAAGATTATATAAAACAAACATAAAAAAAGAAATACCTTAAATTACTATATAGAAGCGAAAAAAAAAAATTAATTACGATCATATTGGGAGTTCCACAGAGAAAAAAAAGAACAGAATCGAAAGATAAGGCGTATACAAAAATGATCAAAAATAAAATCAAAGAAGCAGAGGCGAAGAATCCACACGTTATACTACTCTACTCTGACTCCATCCAGCTGCTGCCGGCGAGGCGAGCCTTGGCAAGATGTAACCACTCACCCCACCACCCACTTAGCCCACACCAACCCAAGTAACCCATCAAGTAATCAAATCGCCCGGCAAGATCTCTCGAGCGGGGTAGCTAGCTATGTAGCGAATAATGCTGAGGAGGAGAGCCGAAAGGGGCAGCGCGAAAAAAGCAAGAACAGAGAAGCAGACAAAGAACAAGAGGAGAACATCAACAATGGTAGACACACACAGCAACAATAACACCCAAGAACAGGAACAACTATGAAAGCAACGCAACGCTGGAGAGGATGAGCTAAGCGGTAGACAAAGAAGAAGACGAACGGCACTCAGAACTCGGAACACACCACAAAAGATGCGAAAACCTACGTACGAAGAAGAAAATGAAAATTCAAATATCACTGTGATTGTTTTTTAATTGTAAATTAAAATGCTGGAGCTGCTGATTTGAGACAAAAAAAATAATAATCCCCAGGCCATGCGTTATTTCTTTAGCGGGGCGGGCGGGCTTTCGGAACGAAGAAAAGAAAGAGAAGAGAGTGATCGGGGGCACCACTCTCTTTATCTCACTCCCTCTCCCAACCAGTTTACCGGCACAATTGCAGCTGCGAACACATGGCGCGGGCAGCTGATGGGGGCTCTCACTCTCCCTCTCTCTCTCGCTCTTGGCGAAATCAGCTATTGTCTCTCTCCCCAAAGCCCCGTGTGTGTGTGTATATATTTGCCCGCTTTCTTTGCGCTCCTGCCCGCGTGCAGTTTATGTACAACTACGCATACATACACGCGCACTAAGTGAATATATCTGCTGCGAAGTACAGTCGCCGCTAATGGTGAAAACTCGCTGGCGAAATAAAGCAGAGTGCGGACCGGGAGAAGGGGTGGGTGTGCGCGCAACTTTAACTCCGCCGAGTGCACTTGGCAACAAGTCGGCTGCTCTCTCTCGCGCCCGACTCGCGACTCTCCAATTGAGGGTCAAGGTCAGCAGCAGCGCTCGCGCATCAGCTGCTGCGCGCATGTGTGACGAAGGTTTCTCCGCTGGCTGCACTCTGGGAGTTGTGTCTGGAGCTGGAAGTGGAAATGGACAATAAGATGAAGAAGAAGCGGATCACGACGTGGTTTCGGCAGTCCGCAAGCCGGTTTGGTCTCTTTTTGCGGTTCCCTATAGTAGTTTAATTCGGCGCGATCATGGCGTATAAAATAATCAGCCTTAGGCCTACGAGGGGAGTTCCAGAAGTTGTTGGGGAATAGGTCAGTTGTTTAAAAGGTGAAAATGTTGTAATTATTTTTAGAAAAAGAATTTGAATAAAGAATATTGGCCATAATATATTTAAAATATTAGAAATTCCAATTCGAAATATTTCTATCTTATAGGCTGATACATTTCTTTTACCAAAATTTGACACCTTAATTTTTTTTGTCTAATTTCAACCGAAATCCATTTTGGAAGTACTACAAAATTTTCCTTGAAAAAAACTTAAAAAACAAAAAAAAAATGCCCAAAGCTGATTGTAATGATTGCGCATGTCGTTTGGCCACCGAAGTGGCCCAACTAAAGGGTAACCACAAAGAATCCTAAAGAAAGTACCAAGGAGCTCCTAAAACTAGACATATCCTCATCCCACAGCTGTTGTGAATGCCCAGAGCAAGACGCTGGCCAAGTTGGTCAAGGAGATACAGGATGGCTGCAAGAAGGACGAGGCCAGGGAGTCCACTCTGTGCAACCTGAATCCCTGTCTCAAGTGCCTGAAGCCCGATATTCTTTATCACTTGGGCCTGGATACGGAGACCACTGATTTCCCCAAGGTGTTTGGAGATGTTCGGGTAAATGCGAACTTTTTAGGATTATATTTTGAAAGAATCCGAACGAATAATTAGTCTTAAAGTTGGTAATACCAAAGAGTATAAATGTATAGAGGGGACATCTCATACAACAAAATCTGTTCTATGGCGGGTTCCAGCGGTAGAACCCGCATTTCAGCCGTGGAACCCGCAATGCTCGATTCTAGTTCAAATCTGGTCGGCCGGTGCCTGCTTGCCGTTTAGCCCAGTGGATAAGGCATCGGACTGTCAATCTAAGGTGCATGGGTTCAAGTCCCACTTAGACTTTCGATTTTTTTTTTTTGCTTTTTCTTGATATGTAATTTATTTATAATCAACTATGATTTTTTGATGTTTATTCGATTTTTATGAAGTTTTTCGAAGTTTTTTATCGTTTGGTTTTAGTCTTTGGTTTTTCTGTATATTTTATGTTGTTCTTGTGATTTTTATATATTTTAAGTTGTTTTTCTAAAAGAAAAATAAAAGAAAAAGATGCCCTGGCGAGGAATCGATCCCTCATCGACATCGTTGACCAACGCTTTAACCAGCACGACTATGGACTTAGTTACAAATGCAGTGGAAAAAAACCTTTTTGGACTTTTAAAGTCTTTCGGCTCTCGCTTAATCAAAATCAAATATGAAATTTGGTCTGAAATGTGTTGCCGGCGTTTGCTCACACATACACACAAAACCCATATACACTTATACATTTTGTGTATAAACGAAATCTAAAAATAGAACACAAGCAAATGCCCCCCTTTTCCCCGCGCCAACAAGCGTACAGCAGACAAAGCTGCCCAGATGCACTCTCTATATACATTTATACTCTTTGATAATAGTTTCGACTTTAAGCTTGATATTCCTCTAAGCTGCT
>VNJO01009231.1:0-21348 GCA_008042535.1 Drosophila tani | reverse complement strand
GGGTTCAACCCAGCCCATTCCCAGCGTGGATGCGAACGCCTCTTGCCGGGCACATTGGGGAGTGCAGTTCTTGCCCCATCCATACGATTGCCACCTCTACATCCACTGCGACGGCGATACCGGATTCGTTATGGACTGTCCCAGCGATCTTTACTGGAACTCGGTAAACCAGACCTGCGCCAAGACCTGCGCCTAGCGAAATAAAGTACTTAGAATAGCATGCTCTGAACATTATCACATCTCTCACTGCTCCGACCTTCGGGCGATCTTGAGCTGGGCCACGACCATGCTCGTGACATTCATTCATAATTTTGCCAGAAACGGGGAGTGGCTACACCTCGCTAGTTGGTTCCAGGAACCAAAGTGCCTAGGGTTCACGCCCCAATTAGGCTGACATGGTGGGGCCGTGTCTGACATGATCAACATAATTGATGGCGATAAGGGAAACTAGAGGTCGCTCTGGGAGTCACTAATAATGTATAAAAGGGCTTCGAATTTTTGGCAATGATGCGGAGTTCATCTCGACCGACACAAGAGGAATACAAGTGAAAAAGATGAAAGGTGAGCAAAATGTGCAGGATGCTGGCAGCTCCTTGGACTCTAAAGTTCCTGTTTTTGTCTTCAGTTACTCTGCTAGCTGTGGTGACACTCACTGCAGTGGCTAGCCTCGTGGGCGCCGCCGACCCTGAATGCATTTACCGCAAGATTCGCGGCCTCTCACCGCACTGGCCGAATCCTGCGAGTTGCTCCAGCTACTACCGCTGCTCCTCGAAGAGCACCGTCCGCTCGGTGACGTGTCCGGCGGGCAAGATGTACAATCCCAAGACCGGCAAGTGCTCCAACGCCAAGCGCGGTCTGTGCAAGCTGAGCCTCATTGCTCCCCTCGCCGATGTAAGTGAAGTGCTTGAAGATCTGTCGAGTCTGCTAAGTGATCTTTAATAATTTCCGAATTTCCCCCTGCAGGCCGTCAATGTGTGTTCCACCGAGGTGAATGGCGCCTACTTGGCCAAGTCTGGCTACTGCGGCGAATTCTTCATCTGTGATGAGCAGACTGCCTACCCGCAGAAGTGCGAGTCCGGCAGCTACTTCAATCTCACGGAGAGCGCCTGCGTTCCGGATACGGATGCCACGTGCTGGCAGAACCTGTGCATTGGCAAGGCGAGTGGCGCCTACCTGGCCAACGACGAAAGCTGCGGCAGCTACTACGTCTGCTCGGATGCGGGCCCCACCCTCCAGACCTGTCCCCTGGGCAGCTACTTCGACACTTCCCTTGCGGCCTGCATCGTGGACGAGGATAACTCCCATTGCTGGGTCAACTACTGCATTGGCAAGGCCGATGGCTCTACTGTGGCCGATAAGAACAACTGTTCCGTGTTTTATGTGTGCTCCGATAACACGGCCACCTATCAGGTGTGTCCCGATGGCAGCTACTTCGAGAGCAATAACTGGGAATGCATTCCCGGCACTTGCCCCACGGAGCCTCCTTGCGATGATACCACCACAACCACTGAGGCGTGTGATGAGGAAACCACCACAACCACGGAACCCTGCGAGGAGGAGACCACCTCGACTACGGAGCCCTGCGAGGAGGAGACCACCTCAACCACGGAACCCACAACCGGGTGCGATTGCGGTGCTATCAAGAACGCCGAGTTCATTCCCGATGAGGCCAACTGCCGCAAGTTCTTCATCTGCATCGACGGCGACTTGGTGGCGGGAGACTGCGGCAAGGGCAACCTGTTCAACGCCAACCTGAGCGTGTGCATCGTGGACGACAAGAACGAGTGCTGCGTGGCGGATTGCGCTGATGGAGAGATGAAGCTGAATGCCCAGGACTGCACCAAGTACTTCAAGTGCCAGGGTGGCGAGTGGGTGTCCGAGTCCTGTGCCTCCGGCAGTTACTTCAACCAGAACTTGACCGTTTGCCAGCAGGATGAAGATAATGTGTGCATTCTCAATCCCGGTTCCACGAGCACCGCCATCGAAGCTGTGAGCCAGTGTTCTGCCCGTGATCTGCCAACCAGTGGCAAGAACTGCTGGAGCTACTCCGCCTGCATCGATGGCCAGTGGCAGGAGGAGACCTGCCTGAAGGACTACTACTTTGACGCCTCCACGGGCATTTGCCGCGAGGACTCCAGCAATGTCTGTCCCGAGAACCGATCGAGCGGATCGCGCCAGAAGAGAAGTGTGGAGACGACGGCGGCGGCGGATAACTGCACCTGCGAGGGTGGCCTCGAGCAGGGCACCATCGTGGGCCATCCCACCGATTGCGACAAGTACCTGATCTGCCAGAATGGCCAGCTGGTGGAGGGATCCTGCGGCGTGGGCAATGTCTTCAAGAACTGCAGCGGCGTCTGTGCCCCCGACACCGGTGCCACCTGCTGGGTGTGCTCCAACAAGCCCAATGGCTACCAAATGCCCGATCCCACCGACTGCACCAGCTACATAACCTGCTGGAATGGCCTGGCCACCGAGCACACCTGCGGCTCCGGCGAGTGGTACAACGGGGACAACGAGTGCGCCATCGATATCTATGCCAGGTGCATCAATCCGTGCACCTGCGGCACGGGCAACGTGGCCCATCCCATTTGCACCGATTACTTCCAGTGCACGGACGGAGTTCCGCAGGTCGTGGAATGCCCTTCTGGCCAGGCCTTTGACTCGGCCACCGGACTGTGCTCCGCCTCCGTGGAGTGCTCGGCCAAGAACTGCTCAACGGCCAGCGATGGCACCACCTATCCCGTGGCCGGCGACAGCACCAAGTTCTACATCTGCCTGAACTACGAGGCCAGCATTCAGTCCTGTCCGGCCAACTCTATCTACGTCACAGCCTTGGGTATTTGCCAGATCCAACCCAGTGTAAGTGGGAGTCCTACCAGAGATATCCTTTATATAACTCTAATTCCACCTTAGTGCCAGTGCGACCAGAGCGTCTGCACAGCTTCCACTGAGTACTTGACGTATCCTTCTCTGGGCAGCGACAACTCGACCTTCTGCATGTGTGAGAATGGCGGCGGATACATTCACTCTTGCGCCTCGGGATTGTTCTATGACGATGCCGATGGCATCTGCACCTTTGTAAGTAGCCGAAATAATATTCAGCCTGAAGGATCCTCAATAAAATCCTGCTTCTAGACCGGAAATTGCGATCCCCTAGTCTGCAATGATCAGACAGAGTACTATGTCTCGCCAGACTACGTGGACCCGAATAGCTTCTGCCTGTGCCGCGCTGGCGAACCCGTCTCAGTGCCCTGTCCCATTGGCTACACCTTCGACTCCACCGAGCTGGAGTGCGCCCTCATTCCTCAGCCAGACGTAAGCCTTTGAGAGTTGCCTTGTCATAGATGGGCACTAATCCTAATCCTTAATAGCCACGTTGTTGCGTCAACGGCTGCCTGAACAAGACCGACTATACCACTCTGCCGGCCCTGGACACTACCTATGGCTTCTGCATTTGCGTGGACGAGGTTCCCCAGTTCAACAGCTGCCCCGATAACGCTCAATACAATTCGTCGCTCGGCATGTGCATTGCCAACTCGGTAATTAATGAGCCATGTATATCCAAGCCGTCTCTGACCTTCTTGCTCCCAGGGCGATACCGTTTGCGCTGCGAGCGCCTGCGATGCGACCATATGTGAGGGCCAAAACGACTACAATGTCTACCCCGCTCCGAGCGATCCTTCCGGCTTTTGCTTCTGCCTAAACGACTGCCCCATCTTCGCGAGCTGCCCCGCGAATCTGACCTACAATGCGGATCTGGGATCTTGCCAGGAGCCAGTGGTAGGTAGATAGGAGGGATTAGGTACCTACAAATTAAACGAAACCCACTCCCTTGCCAGGATCCCTGTGCCGTGATCAAGTGTGATGCCGATAAGTGTGATACCGTGGGGGAATACGAACCATTTTTGCCCAACGACGGCCTCGATGGCTTCTGCATTTGTGAGGGCGGGTTTCCCATCTACAGCGAATGTCCTGAGGGCGAGCAGTTCAACGCAACCTTGGGTCTCTGCAAGACGACAACGGTAAGACGAGGACTTATTGACAGAGTTTTCAGGAAATACCAGGATAACCTTTTAACATCCGCAGGATGGCTGTGTGACCACCGACTGCGACGCTGACAAGTGCTCCTGCTATGGTGATTTCGCGCCCTTCCCAACGATTTCGGGCAACAACGAGAGCACCACCTTCTGCTACTGTGATAATGGCGAAGTCATCCTCGGAGAATGCAGCCCGGATATGGTATTCATCGCGGATCAAGGACGTTGCGGAGTTGTGGCGGTAAGGAAACTTAAAAGGCCCCTCTAGGATGTTTTACTCAATTTTTGGCCTTAAATTTAAGGCCTCTGAATGCGTCTGCGAGGCGGGTCAATGCGACTCCGATGACTACTACACCTATTCCGCTTTGAACACCACCTCGGGCTTCTGCTTCTGCGTGGCCGGCAGCCCGGTGTTCAAGGCTTGCCCCGACGGTGAGGTCTTCGTCAGTCTCCTCGGTATCTGCCAGACAGCCTCCGTCAAGATCATGTCCTCCAGCAATTGCAATGCCACCCGGTGCCAGACCCGCGAATTGATTGCCACCTCGTTTGCCGCCGAGAATACCACCACTGGCTTCTGCACCTGCGAGGACCTGGGTCTGTCCATCTTCCACAGCTGCGAGGCGGGACAGGAGTTCGACGTGGTCAAGGGCTTGTGCGCCATCAAGGACACCATCATGATGATCGCGTGCAACCTGCAGGAGTGCCAGAAGCGAGGTCGCTTCGAGCCCTTCGCCGCCCAGAACCTCCAAACAGGCTTCTGCTCCTGCGATGACGTGGAGCAAATCAGCGTGACCTATCATCCCTGCCCCGTGGGCGAGACGTTCAACCCTGATCTGGGCATATGCGCCATCCACACCATCGAGAAGCGCTCCCTGGAGACGGAGGAAAACGTAAGGTCCATGTCCTTGTTCAAGAGATTCTTCCATAAGCTCTTCTAAGCTAGCTTCCGGTCTGGCTCTATATACTCCCATATTCTCATATATACTCCCTATATACTACCTATGACCTTAGTTGTTATTTATGAGTTACGTTTAATGTGAATGTTCCGCTTGTTCCACTTCTATACGTATAAATACCCAATAATAATGTACTCTACCCACAAACATATGCTCTACAATAAATTCAAACTAGATGAATTCAACACTTTCGGCTTTTTATTTTTTACTTTGTGTGTGCCTATAGAATGGAACATGTGGCAAGGTTGAATGATTGATTAGTCCCCGATTCTTCAGTTTTCAATTTGTGATAATTATTTTGGGTTTCCGAAAATAAGTTATTCGAATGTTTGGGTTCTCAACTTGTTAATTTTGGGAAAAATCTACATTGAAACTAAGTACAGCTTATTTTGAACGAATATCTAAGTAACAACCTGAAAATTATTTATAATCATAGCTACTCCACATGCCTTTTATTAAGACATTTTAAAAACTGATTAATTAATTAATTAATTCTTTTTTTAATACTACTTTTTTATTTTCCGAATAATAAACTCTCTTTTCAGTTCTGCGACTTGGATGAAAAGCGCTCAGTCCCCGCAAACTGCTCCCAGTACGAGGTCTGCATCGATGGCCATTGGCGACGACGCACCTGCTCCGACCAGCGCTACTACAATCCGGAGCAGCAACGCTGCCTGGAGCCCCGCGATGACTTGGTCTGTGCCTACGCCAGGGTCTCTAATCTTCCCTCCTGCAGCAACCTCACCGAGACCCAAACTCTACCCGCGAAGAGTGGCAACTGCTTGCAGTACTTCCGCTGCTCCGCTGGCAAATGGCGCCTTCGCAACTGCTCCAAGCAGCACTATTACTCACCTGTCCTAGGATCATGCCTGCCCCTGCCCCTGGGCCACGAGCAGGAGAAGAACCTGACCATTTGCAGTTGGGTGAGGAACAAGACAGCCGTGAATGCCTCCGCGGATTGCGAGGACCGCGCAGTACGTCCATCGGCTGTGGCGGGCTGTCACAGCTACCTGATGTGCCTGGACAACGCCTGGTGGCTGCAGCAGTGTCCCCTGGACATGTACTTCAGCCGGGAGCGCAACTATTGCCTGCCCAACGATGCGGGGCAGTGTGTCATGGCAGTGAACCAGAGCCAGGAGATCTGCTCTACCGGAGACAGTCGCTCCTTGATCGAAAGCTGCCACAGCTACGAGCTGTGCACGGCCAGTGGCCAGTGGGTCAGGCAGCGCTGCCAGGAGCGGGAGCAGTTCGAGCCCATGCTGGGCTGCGTGCCCAGCGACGGGAGTTGCCAGGCGAATGGGATGCGGCGCATCTGCCGGGAAGGGGAGCTGCGTCCGCAGTTCGGACACAACTGCTCCCAGACGTTCTTCTACTGCGAGGCGGAGGAGTGGCATCTGGGCAACTGCATGAGAGGCCACAGCTTCGTGGGTAGCCTCAAGAGGTGCCAGCTGCAGGCACAGTGTCGACTGCAGATGAAGGAACTGGCAGCGGAGAATCAGTGCCTGGATCAGGCAGATGGCCTGAGTGTCCGCGATCCCTCAGACTGCACCCGGTACTATCTGTGCCTGCAGCAGGTGCCCAGCCTCCTGCAGAGCTGCCCCTCGGGGAGCTTCTTCGATGCCAACAAGGGCTACTGTCGCCCCAACGATGGCTCCTGCCAACTGGCCATTTGCTCTGGGTTGGATGATGGCAAGCTGGTGGCTCATCCGGAAGATTGTCGCTCCTACTACAGCTGCTCGAGTCAGAACGGGACGAGTCTGGTTCAGTGTGACGAGGGCCAGTACTTCCACAGCCTCCTCTCTATCTGCCGCGTGGACAACGGCCAGTGCCGCAAGGTTACCGACCAGAATGACACCGAGTCCGCGGAGAAAGTATGTTTGGGACTTCATGGCGTGAAGCGCCCCCACGAGCTCTACTGCAACCTCTACTACGCCTGCGTCAGAGGTCTAGCCATCCCGGTGGAGTGTCCTGCCCAGCACCAATTCAATCCGGTGCTGTCCACCTGCGAGCCGGAGTCGCAGGCCGCCGAGCTATGCCGGAACGGACAGCTGGAGGGGAATGCCAGTTACGTCTACAGCTGCGGCAGTCTGCAGGATGGCACCTTCCTGGCCAACCGGACTGACTGCACCCGGTACTTCATCTGTGCCGGGGGACTGGCCATAGCCCAGCGATGTGCTGCGGGCAGCTTCTTCGACCCGGAGCAGCTGCTGTGCCTGAAGGACGACGGCTCCTGTCCGTTGGTGGAGCAGGAGGGAGATGACGAGGACCCCAACAATCAGCACGTGCCGCCAGATCCGGTGGTGTGCGAAGGCAAGCACGGTTACATCATGCCGGACCCGGCCAACTGCAATAACTTTTACCTGTGCGTTTCTGGCAAGCTCCGCCATGAGCTCTGCTACACGGACCACTTCTTCAACGCCACCCTGCAGCAGTGCCAGGCTTTCAGCGTGGATTCGCCAACGGAGCAGCCACCCATAGAGTCCCAACTGGCCGAGCTCAGTCCACGCCAGGGAAGGGCAGCAACGACAGGAATCTGTACGGATGCAGCCACTTCTTTTGCCGCAATTTGTGGAGTCATTGGAAACGGTGTCTCCATAGCGGAGCAGGGCGACTGCCGTCGGTATACCAGCTGCGAGGAGGACGAGCCCCTGTCCCAGAGATGCCGCAATGGCGAGAGTTTCGACAGCCTTCTGGGCATCTGCCGTCAGAACGATGGAACCTGTCTCATGGAGAACGGCGAGCGAGTGGGAGTCTGTAACGGCAAGCACGGACAGCTGACCCGGAATGCGGACAACTGTCGGGGCTTCTTTGTGTGCGTACATGGCCAGATCATTGAGGGAGAGTGCGCCCAAGGAGAGTTCTTCAACAGGACGACCAACAGCTGTGAGCTGGATACCCAGCAGCAGTGCAAATCCGATGGGGATGACATGATCTCCGGCGATAGTCAGTGAGGGGTGTGGTTGACCTTTTGATCTGATTTAGTTAAGTCTTACTCTTGGTGGTGGTTAAATGTGAAGGGAATACATAAATATATATAAAATATATTGATTAAGTGGTCTTTCTATCCTTTCTACGACCCAATTTAGAGCTAACGAGCGGTACTTCAGATACAAGTAATTCCCATTTAAATACTTCTATAAGTGCCTCCTTCAGCAACAAAGATATATTTGTAGCCTGCATTCAATCGGAAACAAAGGCACGCACTAACCCCCGAAATAACAACAATCTAAGAGAGGGGCCTCAGAGCTATTAATGACGTGCATTTCTCAATCAAAATAGACCTCCAAACCGTACCAATAATAGTACTTACCACATACGAGTACCGCCAGACAATGTCGCATTGGAGTCTATTTTTATGGTCACGAATTTGAGAGGGCATTCGTCAAGGGTGCGTTGCTTGGAGTGCCCCTGGGATAGCTTTATTCAAGGCTTAAATTCACTTTGGCTATAGGTCAACCGCCATTACACATATATGTACGTGTCAAAATCGTATGACGGCCATAGACCCTCTTAATAACTGACGTCATTTACACGGAGGTTTGTACACAGATAGTGGACAGGAAACGTGGCCCGGGCCAGTCGGCCTGATTTAAAATTAGGAAGTCATCACGAAGAACCTCGTGCAGCGGTAGCAGCGAGTCAAATACCATATTAATAGGATATTCGTGTTAAAAGTGACCACCCAGAGCCAGTACGACCCACAGACCCCGACCAAATGCGTATGTTCTATCAGTGATGGGAAAATATGGGTTATTTCTTACCTGGATGGGATAGATATAATGCTATAACTGGGAAAAAGTGATTGTAATCAGAATCATATAAAAAACTGATTAATTAAATAAAATTTGTAGATTCAAGCTACTTAGTTTTCATTGAAATAATATTTTCAATCAATGAAAAACCTCCACAAAATCCCTTAATCCTTAATACCTACAGGTGTCCCTCCTAGGTACACCCATCACTGACTGGCTCTCTCTCCCGAACCGCTCCAATTCAAATGCCACTCAACCAGAGAGCCGCCGAACCGTGATTAGCTATCTGGCCCAGAGTGTCACTGTCCTGACCAGGGGACTGGAGCTCCTGGTCACTCATTCGGTCGGGAACCATCGTGGTGAACGGAGCGAGCTGAGTGCATGCTAAGTGATAGAACAAGTGGATAGGATGGACGTGCGAGCGTGTGCCTGGATAATGTGAACCTTGATTGAGAGATAATAACCACAAGCCACACAAAATCAATAGTGGGCTCCCAGTTCGAACTTGGTCCGCCGAAGGACAGATCTCAGATCAATCGTGATACCGAAACTCCATCTTGACCGGAAACGGGAAATCAATAATCGATTACTCATATATAAATGGGAAGCGAAGGGAGCGAATCAATAATCCTTCAATTGTTGTGATTACTTCAATGGCATGGGACTTTTCACAACTGCCAACGAACGCTGACATTTCCAGGACGACCGTCGCACGCTTATTAGTGATCCAGGTACGAGTGAGAGTCCGAGTCCGCGAATGGATTTGTTTGTTCGTTCTGACCCCCACATGTCCCTACACTCTCAGTGGGTAACCCCCCTCCACGTCACTAAATCTAGGCCAATTATTTAGAACTATTGTCATTCGTCTGCCTGGGAAAGTGCTGGCCATTCACCACTCGTAGCAACAAGTTTGTTTGCCCAACCTTTGCGACGACCAAGTGGAGACGCTCCCATGGTGCACTGTGGTGGCTAATGCAGAGGCATTATCCCCCCGGGGGCCATTGCCATCCAAAGCCAATTCATCCATCCCCCACCAGGTGGAGGCCAGACCTTCATCAGGCTGAACAAACACCGTCCATGGGTCAATGTCGAGTGCGTGCGTGAGTTCACCTTTTGATTGGAACGCGCTTGCAAATGAAGATACAAATACTCGTAGCTCGTAATTCGTAACTCGTAACTCGTAGGGGTATAAATTAACGCCCTGCCCGAGGGCAGTAGTATAAACATGCCTGAATTATTTATGTCCCGTGGCTACTCGTGGAATCGGGGGATAAAAGTATGTGCAGCCTGAGACAACTTTTGAGTGACAGCGTGGCGTAGCCCACCCAAGTTTTGTCGAACTTGGGGACTTTAAATAGTTTATAATGGGTAACGGAGCAGGTGCTGCTGACCCGTGTCTCCAAACTAGGCCAAATTAGAATGTGTGGCCCCATATGACCTGCCGCCCATCCAATTACACTTCACAGAATTCCATGACGCCGATCCCTCGGCGGTGAGAGGAGAAGCAACCGCAACAGCCAGGCCCACAATGAGCAGTCACGACGGAAGGTCCGGCGACAGGTCACACATCTTTCAGATACGCATCGACAGCGTCGATGACGAGAGCACCGCCCCCATAACGGAGGCCAGCTCACGAGAGGATCTCATCGGCAGCGCAGCCCGGGAGGGTGATAAGACCAGCGAGCAGTCGGTCTTTCAATTTCCAAGTAAGTAATATTAAAACGGAAATAAATAGGGCTATTGACGGATAACCAAAGCTATGTACACGTGTTATAGAATTTGTAATTTTATATACAAATATATGTAATAGCCGAAAATATAAGGATTATACTTATAAGTAATTGTTTTAAAGGAATGCAACATTACAAATTTTCTAAGATGATGTAAATTTTTTATTTTTAAAAATATTTCAACTATTCTAAGACTTCAATTTAATTTAGTTGTATTTATTTTCGATATATACATTTTTTTTATTATTAATCTATTCTTAAAAGCATCCAATTTATAACAATTAAATTTTCTTAACTCTAACATGTTCCTTTAGTTTCATTTAAGTTAAGTTTTTATTGTTACTTATTTTATATAGTTTAAATTTATTTTTAAAATCCAAAAAGTGTTTATTGGTCTATCAATTCTTTTCTAAACTAAATTTATCAAAAATATTCGCTTAGTTTAATTATTTTCTTATTCCACAGGATTCCTTTCGGTGCCAACCTTGCGTAGTCCGCGCCAATCCCCAGATCCCGTCACCCGCCGGGAGGTGATGTCCAGTCCGGCCAAAAGCGAACGCATGATACGCCGGAATCAGACGAAACTGCGACCAAGAAGACTCAGCCAGGACAGTGGAATTGTGGCAGGAAGATTGATTAGTTACGGGGTGAGTTCAGCCTTAGTTACGGATAACCAGAGACGATAATAATAATGCATCCTCAGGAGAGTTCTCTAATTGACTCCGATCTGCACTCACGCGTGGTCGAAAGAGAACGCGAGACCACGGATAACACTTTTAATTACCTGGAAACGAATAATGTTGCGGCGGTGAACCCTAAGCCCTCCACTCCCATTCCGACCAAGTCCAAGCTGAGTGCCAATCGCGCCCGGGCAGGCTCGGCTGCCTATACGGAAAAGTGGCTCAACTCCTCGGTGATGCGGACCAGCAATGGCAGCTCCCTGTACACCAAGTCCAACCCAATTGCCATACCGCTGCCCACGCACCTGGAGTCGGAGTCGGCGGAACCGAGTCCCACGCAGGCCTTTGGGCCGAAGATCGTAGGCAGCCACGAGGAGGATATACCCGGCACTGCCATGCGGCGGTCCTTGGGCTTGAATTTGAGTCCTACCCTGGGATCCGGGGAAAGGGTGAACCAGTCGTACGAAATCATGGAGTCGTCGCACTCGAACGTCCTGCCTGACCAGTTTGGCTACCGACAACTAATGCCCACGGAACGGAAGGCCTCGGACTCGACGAGCAGTGTGAGCGGAAGCTACTATGGCAGCCGGAAGGCCAGCAAGAGCAACAGCCTGGGCGGCGAGTCCGGGGATGAGAGGAGGATCAGCAAACAGGATAGGGAGGGTTTGGACCCGGAGTCGCTTATGTTCCGGGACGGACGACGAAAAGTGGACATGGTGCTGGCCTGGGAGGAGGAAGACCTGGGCGTCATGACCGAGGCGGAGGCCAAGCGCCGCGATATTCGGCGTTGCTTCATGGAGAACCTCGTCAAGGAGGGACTGGAAGTGGAGCTGGAGGACAAGTCGCAGTCCTTCAACGAGAAGACCTTCTTCCTGAAGGTCCATCTGCCCTGGCGGCTGGAGACACGACTGGCGGAGGTGATGAACCTAAAGCTGCCCATCAAACGATTCATCACCATATCCGTGAAGCCATCTTGGGTGAGGACTTATACGGTTTATAGGATCCAAAACCGGATTTATATTGTATGTTATATGTGTTTGCAGGATGAGGAAAATGTGGTAATGAGGAATGTGCAATATTGGAAGGACGTGTGGCAGCGATTGACCAAAAAGATTCAACTGGACCAAACCCTTCTCGAGGGAGAGACCACGTTCAAGGCTGCCACAGCTAATGGCAACCCGGAAGAGCAGTAAGTATTGGGATTTCCCAGAACTTTTGTGGAAATAAATAATTATCCTCCCCAGGTTCATTGTGAAGGATCGCGCCACTGCGTTCACCAGCGCCCAACGGTCGCTGATGGTGATGCAGGTGCTCATTCGGACGCCCTTCGACGAGACCGATCGGAGCGGTATCCGACGTCTGCTAAACGATGGCACCTACCTGGGCTGCTTCCCGCTGCACGAAGGACGCTATGACCGGCCCCACTCCAGCGGCATCTCGCTGGACCGCCGGGTGCTCTACCAGACGTGGGCCCATCCCTCGCAGTGGTACAAGAAGCAGCCGCTGTGCCTGGTCCGCAAGTACTTTGGCGACAAGATCGCCTTGTACTTTTGCTGGCTAGGATTCTACACGGAGATGCTCGTCTATCCGGCCGTGGTGGGCACCCTCTGCTTTATCTACGGCCTGGCCACCCTCGAGTCCGAGGACAACACGCCCAGCAAGGAGATCTGCAACGAGTATGGGACTGGAAACATCACCCTGTGCCCGCTCTGCGATAAGGCCTGCAGCTATCAGCGACTATCGGAGTCGTGTCTTTTTTCAAGGCTAACCTATTTGTTTGACAATCCCTCGACGGTGTTCTTCGCGATCTTCATGTCCTTTTGGGGTGAGTAAAGTATTAAAAATTATATATTCATTTAAATAAATAAAGGAAAACATAGCCACCACCTTCCTGGAGCTGTGGAAACGCAAGCAGTCGGTGCTAGTCTGGGAGTGGGATCTGCATAACGTGGACATGGACGAAGAGAACCGTCCCGAGTTCGAGACGAACGCCACCACGTTCCGCATGAATCCAGTTACGCGGGAAAAGGAGCCCTACATGTCCACCTGGAATCGAGCCCTGAGATTTGTTGTTACTGGCAGTGCGGTTCTATTTATGGTGAGTTTAAATTTTTTTCTTAATAAATTAGAAGACTATAGTTAATCCCTGCAGATCTCTGTGGTCCTATCCGCCGTGCTGGGCACTATACTGTATCGCATAACCCTAGTCTCGGTTATTTATGGTGGAGGAGGTTTCTTTGTGAAGGAGCATGCCAAGCTGTTCACCAGTGTCACGGCTGCCTTGATCAATTTGGTGGTCATCATGATACTCACACGAGTAGGTCCAAGCTTTGAAAGGTTCTAGAAGTCCGAATCTAACTCCATTCTTTTCAGATCTACCACCGCATGGCCATTAGGCTAACCAACTTGGAGAATCCGCGCACTCACACCGAATACGAGGACTCCTACACCTTCAAGATCTTCTTCTTTGAGTTCATGAACTTCTACTCTTCACTCATCTACATAGCCTTCTTCAAGGGGCGCTTCTTTGATTATCCAGGAGATGATCAAGCCCGAAGGAGCGAGTTCTTCCGGCTGAAGAACGACATATGCGACCCGGCGGGCTGCTTGTCCGAACTCTGCATCCAACTGGCCATTATAATGGTGGGCAAGCAGTGCTGGAACAACTTCATGGAGTACCTATTCCCCAAGTTTTGGAACTGGTGGCGTCAGCGGAAGCATAAACAGGTAAGAATCGGTCGGAAAATTATATTTTTCACTGTTTTGCTCAATGAAATCTTCGTTTCCAAGGCCACCAAGGATGAGTCGCATCTACACATGGCTTGGGAGCAAGACTATCACATGCAGGACCCGGGACGCCTGGCCTTATTCGATGAATATCTGGAAATGAGTAAGTCTTTCATACAAATCTCGATATATATTTTTTAAATCCAATTTAAATCCAATCATAACCAGTTCTTCAATATGGCTTTGTGACCCTGTTTGTGGCTGCCTTTCCCCTGGCCCCGCTCTTTGCGCTCCTCAACAATGTGGCCGAGATCCGGCTGGATGCCTACAAGATGGTCACGCAGGCCAGGCGTCCCTTGGCGGAACGGGTCGAGGATATTGGGGCCTGGTACGGCATCCTGCGAATCATCACCTACACAGCTGTTGTCTCCAACGCCTTTGTGATTGCCTACACCAGCGACTTCATACCCCGCATGGTCTATAAGTTTGTGTACTCGGAGACGCACACGCTGGCCGGTTACATCGAGCACTCGCTGTCCATCTTCAACACCTCGGACTACAAGGAGGAATGGGGCGCCTCGGTCAGCGAGCGGGATCCGGACACCTGCCAATATCGCGGATATAGGTGGGTTAACCTTTGATCTTGGGTCTTTTACCCTACTTACCCTTTCAACTTTATAGGAATGGACCCAAGGACTACGAACCCTACGGCCTGAGTCCCCATTATTGGCATGTGTTTGCCGCTCGACTAGCTTTCGTTGTGGTTTTCGAGGTGAATATCTTAGATAGTAGATCCTGTAACCCTTAAGATTCTTACATCCCTTTGCAGCACGTGGTGTTCGTCATCACTGGCATCATGCAGTTCATCATCCCCGATGTCCCATCCGAGGTGAAGACCCAGATGCAGCGTGAGCAACTGCTGGCCAAGGAGGCCAAGTATCAGCATGGTATTAAGCGGGCGCAGGGCGACAGCCAGGACATAATGAGCCTCTTCCGAGATGCCAGCAATCGGACATCGATAGCCGGTAGCCAGACCACGACCAATGCCCGCGGTAGCTGGGCCCGGCGCTTTAGCCGGCTGAGCGACGGACTGGATGCCCACGTAGAAGTGGCAGCCAGGCCGCGACGATCGGTAGAATCTACGGTGTGGGAGGTTTCTTGACATGAGGAGGAGGCCGAGAGCGAGGCTCAGAATCAGAGCAAGGGATAAGGCCGCAATAGAGATTCACCTCACCTCCAAGATCATCGTTTATTTCATGTGTGTAATTGTTGTTGCAAATCCAAAGTTTATAGTCTTAGGTTTAAATATCAGTGTCATGATCTTTGTAAATAAATTATTTTCAATGTTGTGAAAGAAAGAGCAAGGATTTTTCTTTACTTCGAGTGAATACCCATACGCCCTGTTGCCACAACAACCAGTACTTACTCCTTAGCAACTCAGTAAACCGGATCTAGTTGGACTTACAAATTTAACATTTATTTCGTTGACGAAAATTATTGACAATGAACAAGAAACTTTCCCCAGAGGATGCCTTCTACGAAAATTTAACCCTGGGACTCATAAGGACTCTCTGTGAGTGTGATTTAAGGATCTCCCCACATAAAATCCCATCATAAGAATCCACATTCTGCCAGCCAATGTGCCGAGGGTGTGCAATGTGACTCTGGAGCGCCGACAGCCGCTGAATCCCTGTCAGGTCGTCAACTGGGAGCAGAGGCACTGTGTCTATCTGCCGGAGGACATGAAGAAGTTCTACCTCTCCTCGGATGGATTCGTGTTGAACTGGAGCTACCAGTACGCACGTGAGTCGAGAGTGTCCGCTGGTCCTTCATTCTCTTAGCCAACTTTACACTCCCCTTGCAGCCAACGATATCCGGCGGGTGGGTCACATCCACTTCCCGCACCTGCTGCAGGTGACCCTGCTGAGGGAGAACATCGAGACTACGCACTCTGTGAGTAGCTCCACGGCCCTGGCCAGTGGCAACTCGGATGTGCTGGGAGCAGCCAGCAGCAGCTCGCAGTCCCTGCCAGCACCCATTGCAGCCGGAAAGGACAAGTGGGGCAATGCCACGCCCATTATAACAGCCAAGTCGAAGATATTTGAGATCAATAATGTTAACGAGGTGGCCAAGGTGGGTTCTTTGAGTGGATTCCAAAGATTTTTTATTGATTTGAGCTCTAATTCCGCCTCTGCCAGGTGTGCATGTTGTATGAGTCAACAAGCTCCAACAATCCCAAGTTCTATCTGCTGGAACTGAGCACCCTGAGCTGGCAGTTCCTGGCGGACACCTTCAGTGAATATCTGCGCATGGCCATCGCGCATCTGGGTCTGCCCTACTGGGAGCTGTGCTTCTCCAGCTGCGGCCTGCCCTCATGGACGGAACAGCTGTTCCTTCTCCTGGCGCCCCATCTCTTGGAGGAGCACGAACCCAGGCGTGGCCGAGTGCTGAATCCAGCCTGCGAGCATCCGTACAACATCATCGATCCGAACATATTCCGAGGCAAGCCCAAGACCGTGGCAAAGGCAACGACCAGCAGCACCAAGCAGAACAAGTGAAAGATAATGTTTCCAGTAGAAAAGTAAACAATTTCAGTTTATTTATGTAACGAAAACTAAATGCAGAAAAAACGAAATGAAATGAAGTGCTAGGGGACCCCTGAGGTTAGAGTGGATTACTATGACTCATTGAGCCACTCCAAAGAGAGGGAAACCGGATATGGTTGTGGATGAGATGAATCAGTAAAAGTCCGCGCTCTTATCCTCCAGGTCAGCCAACATTTTATCCCTGATCTGCGGCCGAGGATCCTCGGTGATCTCCGTGGGCACAGCGCCCGCCTGTCCCAGCATGAACTCTAGCTCCTCCGCGGTCAGCTTCTCGCCGCGCAGCTCCAGGGGACCGATGTACTGCTTGCGCAGCGCCCCCTCGTGGTAGATAAAGATGGTGGGCAGGTTCTTCTCGGGGAAGTTCGGTATGCAGGTGGTGGCGATGGATCTCAGGAACTTGGTCTGCGGGAAGCGAACGGCCAGCTGCTGCATATGGTGGTGAATGAGGGCGCAAAGGGGCACTCCGTTGGCGTACAGATGCAGCACAACCCAGATGCCCTCGCCGGCCTTGGTCACCTCGTTGACGTACTCTTGGCCGGAGATCTCTCGAACAGAACCGAATCGCGCCTTTTCGGCGGTGGCCCGCATCTCGGCGATGCGCCGTTGCCGGTATTGCGCCAGCACTTCCTCATCCTCCGAGTCCTCCAGCTCATCCAGTTCGTCCAGCGACATGTCGTCGATCTGCTTGTCCCGCTGGCCCTCGTTCTGGGGCAGATCTGTGCGTCGCTGGATGGCATCGTCCATCATCTTCTGGATCTGGTCCTCTGTGATGGCGGCCTCCTTGGCCTTGGGCCCAATGATTCCCTTGGCGCGCAGCACATCGTTCCACTCGGTGTCTTCGTTGGGGTCCTAAATGCAAGCCATGTGAGTTTTCATTCAAGATTTTCAATACCAAATAAGGAGTTATTTTTGGTGCACGCAACAGTGCGTATACACAACACACCCACAAGTGCCCACAACAATAGCCTTTGTTTGGCAAATGTGTGTCTTTTGCTGTACAGTACACTTGATTTTACCTGCATTTTAAGTTATTTTTGGCCGACTCAATTAACAATTTTTAATTTGGTAAGCGCTAAACGCATGCAACTTTCGTGTAAACTAAAAATAAACCTAAATTATTCTAAATGACTCATAACAGTGTTGCAGTGTGGCCGCCATATTTTCCGATCATAATGCCGAAATTCGCCAGAAAGATGAGCGGTCACACTTAAAAGGCTAAAAAATAGCTAAAAAGTGTTTAGGTATTTTTAGCTATTTTCTGGCTTTTTTATAGCCATTTTGCGCATGATTTTCAGCTATTTTTGGGGCGTTTATGGCTAGAAAAAAGCTAAAAATAGCTAAGCAGATTTTAGCTATTTTCTAGCATAAAAGTTAGCTATTTCTAGCTGTGTTTTATGGGCGTTTTTAGCGTTTTTATGGCCAGACCAGGGCTGCAGCGGATATCGATATATCGCCCAGGGATGGTGATTCGCGGGAGAATTTGAATAATGTTAATACCCTGCAGCACCTCTTTATCCCTTCAAAGTTACTCATTTATCTAATTTATTATTTACCGTTATCACTCGTGGTTTGTTTGATGTCAAATATTTTAAACAAATAAATAATTTAGTGGATTTTAAATTGTTTTATTCTCTGTTCTAGTCACAATACAATTTGTTGATTATAAATAAGCAAATAATAAATCTTGATTCTGTTATACACACATGAATTTATTCGAAGCGTTTTATGAGATAATGGACGCGCAATTTAGTTACAATTTTAACAATTAGGTACACAATTTCGATAGAATATTCCCGCAATATTTGATACTAATTTATCTAGGCTAAGGATAAATGTCAATACCGATGGAATTGAGCGACTTTATGGATCTCTTGTTAATCTTTCTAATCTAAGCGCACGAGTTTTTAAAATGTCTTTTTCTAAGCAATTAACATAATGCTCATTCCGCTAATAGTTGGAATCTGATAAAGCACAGCTTATGGGTAACATCAGTAATAAATTCGATAAGCGATTCAAAGTGCAAGTTGAAGAGTTCAAGCCACCGATTTCTGGTCCGACGACACTATATAGTAGTTGTTAAAGTTAATAATACAGATCAGGTCACCGATTTCCTCCTGGTAGCCAGAAGTGGCCGCCTTGTTGCCCAGATATATGAGATAGAGCATGAACTTCTCGAACTCGGCCTCCTCCTGCAGCAGGCGTTTGAAGCGAGGATGTACGAACCGATTCTCCAGGTCCATCACAAACGATTGCGATTGAATCACTCTGAAAACGTAAATATTATATTAAAGTTATTTAATTTAAATTAATTAATTCCTCCCTACTTGCAGAAGCGCAGCACAATAACCAGCATATTGTCGATGGTCTCCTTGACCTTCGCACTGCGCCGGTTGAGGAAGGCCAGGAAGGCCACCCGCTTGAGGTAGGACACGTGATGCTTGTAGAGGTCCTCGATGGAGTTGGCGGTGCACAGGTCCTCCTTGAAGCCCTTCCAGGTGGCCTGGAGAGCCTTGGCCACCAGATGGGTCTGCAGGGCGGTCACAAAGTGCGACAGCTTGTGCCGCACCATCTGCAGCTGTCGGTACTGGGCGGACTTTTGGAGTTCTGGTCCCAGCAGCTTGCCCAACTGCTGCAGGTGCTGGTAGGTTCCCTCCAAAATGTAGCTCACGTGCCGCAGCCTCAGCAAATGCCCGAATATCTGCCCATACTTGACTATCGTTTCGGAGCTTATCACCAGGTTCAGCGGCCAGTCCACCTTGCACTGCAGCGCCAGCATGGAGGTGGCCTCCAGGGACAGGAAGTCCAGCCTATCTGGGATCCTGATGCAATTCAGGGTGAGATTCTGCGTTACCATGGTAGGGTCCGCCGGGCAGCCTGCCAAGGCATTGCCCAGCATGGCGTCGAGGACGCCCCTTTGACAGAGACTCCTCGGGTCGATGCCAGCTCGAATCCTGCCAAGAATATCCGCTGTAAGTGAGCCTCCAAACTGTCCGTCTAAAAGAAAGAAATAGTTTCTAAGCCGGCGAAAGTGCTCGTAGATGCGCAGCTCCTTGAATATCCTCAAGACCTCATTGCGGAGGAGAGCGTAGTGGGCATTTACGGGCACCATCACGGACAGCTGGAGGCACCGGCGGGCCATGAAGGGATTACAGGGCTCTGGAACGGTTGCCGCCTCTGGCTCCTGCTCGCTTTCCCTTTGAAAGTTCGTGGGGAGCCGGAAGGTGGGCTCAAAGGGAGCCAAAACTTGTGTAGCTGGTTCCGGCGGTGGGGACTTGGTTTCCAACGATATCGATGACCTCTCCGTATCACAATTAGTACTATCATTGTTATTGGCAGCATCTTTGTCGGCTGGTTCGGGAGTGAGCGCTCCAAAGTCGGCATCGGAGGTGATGGACATGGGCGTTAGCACCGACACGGGCACCTCCACATGCAGCTTGTTGAGTTCCAGCGGCAGTTCCCTTTCCTTGGCCGATTCTTCGCCCAAAGTGATCTCATACTCACTCCGCATTACCTTCCGCCTGTTCAGGGCCCGCTCTTGCGTGGACTGCCTTTGCCGCTGGATGCGCTGGGTGTTCTCGTCCTCGGTGGAGTTGTAGTTGCTGAAGGGATCGTGGTGCTGCATGCGGAGACGGTTTTGCTGGCAGTCACTCAGCTGGTCAGCTTTCAGATTGGCATTGATATCGGGCGGCAAGTGAGCGCGTAGCCCCGAGGTCGAGGTCGTTGAATCCGACTGCTTCACATTGACCATCGCCTGGAAGTGTTCCGAGGAGAGCATGTGCTTGCGATTGCGGTCGAGTTCGGACTGCAGGGTTAGTTGCTCGTTCGAGTTGAGCACATCCAAGGGCCTGCGCTGGAAGGGGACCGGCTTGGCGGGCAGATCCAGGTTTTCCTCTCCCCTTTCCGATATGTTATCCTCCTTGGCAGGCAGATCCATCACAGAGTAAGGTCCCTCGAGGCAGGATTTATAGCTGCGATCGCTGGTGGAGCTGTCGTCGGGACTGACGCTGTCCTGGGACTTGGTCTCCACGCCCAACAAGTCCTGGAGCTGAGCCACTTTCTTCTGCAGTGCCGCCTTCTCATGGAGCTGCCTCTGCTCCTCCAGGCGTTCACTTTCTCGCAGGAAAACTAACTCATTGACGATCTCCTGACGCCGCCTTTCGAGAACATTCTGTTGGTGGATTTCCATCTCTGCATTGAGCTGATCGTAGCGCAGTTTCTTTTGGGCATTCGCCTCCAGCTGGAGCTCACACTGGCGCTCTGCCCAGGCGGCCAGATGGGCCTGTGTGCGCTCCACCATGAGGTTCTTGAAGTTGCGCTTGGCTGCCATGCGCTCCTGGAAGATGCTCTGCATGCTGCACCAGCCGAAGCGCTGGTAGATGACGGCATACTTTTCAGCCAGGCTCCGACGCATGTCCTTGAGCTGCTGCTCCGTCAGACAGACCACAATGTCCGGGAACTCCACATCGAAGACGGGGTGCTATGGGGGTTATTTATTCATTTAGCTTAACAAATATCTGTTGGCGTAGTACTTAAATTCTAATCAAAATGGATTTTAAACAGTTAACATAAACAATATTACAATTTAGACGATTCTAGGAACAGGTAAATATTATTTGTAATAACCTTGAGGGAGAAGCTATAGTAGATATCCCTCCCAGATGATCCTTTGAATATTTTTGAACTCACCTGCGGATTGTAGGCCTTGAGCACCCGATTGTACTTGCCACACTGCAGGATGTCCAGCTCGCAGCCGGCTAAGAAGGCTGGCACTTCCTCGTTGACCACCTGGTAGCCCCTGTTGAAGAAGTCCTTGGTGCACTCATCGATCAGCGCAGGCGATGTGTAGCGGCCTCGGCTGAT
>VNJO01009230.1:0-18886 GCA_008042535.1 Drosophila tani | reverse complement strand
AAATGTCGGTGGAATACCAGTTCTTAGTATCTTAAAGGCGGGTTCACGGAATGCGCCAACATCAGCTGGCAAAACTTTTAAGCGATACAAAAATCGTGTGCAGTATTTATTTTGATATTCTGCCAATTTAGGGGATTTATAATAAAAAAATAAATTTTATAGAGATTTTCTTACAAATTTTAAATTAATCAGTTCCGAAAAAAAACCCTAAACTTTCCCCCTAAAAATTCTTCCCTCCTAAAATTCCCCATAGGACATCAAAAAACCCCTACATCTAGGGGGAAAACCCCTAATCAGGGAACACTGAGTAGAGCTGGTAGCAACCTCGATTACACTATCGATTGTCTTCGACTATCGCGATAGTGAAAGATTATCTTTTTATAAATAATTAATAATTTTGACTATACACTACGGCAAGGATATTTCGATCTGCTTTTTTATTTATTCTTCCTACTATTATTTCACTTTTCCAAGCGATCGCCATTAGATTTCTGCGAAAATATCGCAAATATCTAGAAAATATCGTTCCATTCTCTATATTCCAACATTGATCTGATGTATCGATGTTACACCTACTCATCGAAGTTACACTGATGTCCTAGGGAGAATTTTAATGGGGGGGGAGAATTTTTAGGGGGAAAGCTTAGGCTTTTTTTTTTTTGAACTGATTGTTTCTAAATTTTTAAGAAAATCTCTATAAAAATAGTTTTTTTTATTATAAATCCCCTAAATTGGCGAAAATATCAAAATAAATACTGCATACGATTTTTGTATAGCTTAAAAGTTTTGCCAACTGATGTTGGCGCATTGCGTGTACCCGCCTTTAAGATACTAAGAACTGGTATTCCACCGACATTTTTCCGCTTAGCAACTTTGTACGTCATAATTAGACATTTCTTCTACTAATTATTTGAATTTATCAGATATTTTTGAATTTGGGGGAAAGACTGGATTTTTAGGGGGAAATATCGACTATTTGAGATATTTTAGGGGGAAAGCAACATTTTAATCTGGCAACACTGGCCTTTTCTGCCAGCTCTAGCTGTCACTTTTACTTCCGTTTTCGTCGTGTGTGCATTTTTTTCGTGTCGAAAGGAAAAGCCGGAAAAAGTGTGTGTAGAGATTCAGTAAATTGTACATTTGCCAGTAATAATCTTTAGTTAACGGTACGTGCCTGTGAGAAAAGATTAAGCAAGAATGACTACTGCAGGTGAAACTGCAGAAACATATTGATTATTTTGCTAACCTTCCGTCCACCCGGTACTTTGCGTGCGCGTGTGTGTCTGTGTGTCTGTATATCACGGCCGCCATCTTGGCAAAACACACATTCACGCGCGCGGAACGGCGGGACAGTCGAGCAAAATAGAAGCAAAGAAATAAAAAATATATATTCTGACATTGCAGCAGCTACTAGAGACACAAATAAACCCGTAAGCATGGTTGGATCACGGGTGTACGTTGGCGGTCTGCCGTACGGAGTGCGCGAGCGCGATTTGGAGCGTTTCTTCAAAGGCTACGGCCGTACTCGCGACATACTCATTAAGAATGGCTACGGCTTCGTGGTGAGTAGAAAAGGGAGGGAAAATACAGTGGACAATGGCTATGAAGCCTATTTATTCATATTACTTTGTAAATATTTACATTTCTTAACTTGTTTAATTTTTTAACCATTTAAACTTGATTGAATACTTAAACTTGATATATTTAAGGACAGTAATTTTTAATGAAACGCACTGTTCATAATTTAGAGCGTTCACCGTACCAATAGTCCTAAAATCAATACTAAACACTAATTGAAATTTCAGGAGTTTGAAGACTATCGTGATGCCGACGATGCCGTGTACGAATTGAATGGAAAAGAGCTGTTAGGCGAGCGGTAAGTGTGTTTAAAGCGAGTGGCTATCATGATTCATGAATGGTCTACTATTTTGTTCCACTTTTGCAGCGTGGTTGTTGAACCCGCCAGAGGAACCGCTCGTGGCAGCAACCGCGATCGCTACGATGATCGCTACGGTGGTCGTCGTGGCGGCGGCGGTCGCTACAATGACAAGTAAGTACAGACTCTGCCCCACCCGCTAGAGTGAGTCCAGCCCTTCCGTCCTCCAACTTCTCGTTTGAGTTGAAGTTTGCCCTAGTGTATAAGCATTGCTCAATGATTTGCATTTGAAATAACCCATCCACACCGATGCGACTCGTTAAATTGCGTAATTACATTAGGATTTTGAGGCAATAATAGCTTTAAATGGAGTTTAGAATAATGATAATTCACTTGTGCCGATGCTGCTGCTCTTAATTACAATTTAAAGTAACTTTATAACATGCCTTTGACATTTTTCTAACTGGAATTAATCAATTATTTATTCTGAGTCGTCCTCCGTGTGGAAGGGTCCCAGGAAAAAAGACACTGACTTGCTGTTTATATATTTATTAATTTCCTTAACGCTCCGTTCTCCTATGCATATATTATGATTTTCCTATGTTTGCACGTTAACCCGTCATAGTAGGTACGACCGTAACGAGTGTAAATATGCATATGTTTCATATATTCGAATATTCGCCATCCACATCCGTTCTTGTTTGTTTCTTGTTTGTGATGGAGCTGAGGGAGCGAGGGAGCGAGCAGCAGCGCAGTGTCAATACTAATTAGTGCATCCATTCAATTATTCACCAGAAACAAAAATTCCAGATCATCCTCCCGCTACGGGCCGCCCTTGCGCACTGAGTACCGCCTGATTGTCGAGAATTTGTCCAGCCGCGTCAGCTGGCAGGTAAGTTGAACGAGCAAAGAGCATGGATCGATTCCGATACAGTAGCCTAGATATTCGAGGAAAAGTGTAGCTTTAGCAATAATAACCACCGGCTAACCGATTGATATGGATCTCCCTTTTACACCCACTAATCTTTATCCCTTTATGACCTCTACCTTATGATTTCGATTTACTTCCCTCGGTGCCTCCTCCGTTTTATGTTTAACTTAACCTCCCAATACCCCTCCACTAGAGCTGTAAAAACATCGATAGTGCTCTCACTCGATATTTTCGATAATGATAGTTTAAACCATCGATAATATCGATACTATCGACAAAATAAAATGGGTTTAAAACAATTTACTTTGCTTAAAAAAAAAAAAATTTGAATGACATAATTTATAAAAGATTTTATGTATTAAAAAAACAAATAAATTCAATCACATTACTGTCTATATAAAATTTATATATAGATAGTTTTTGATATTTATGATTAAAAATTATTTAAGAATATTAGAATTTTTGTTTATATTTATTTTTATATTATATTTATTGGCAAAAACTTGTAAATTGTATACGAATTCACTGATTTGCTCTTTATCGATGGTAGAAAGAAACAATCGATGGTGACCAGGAGCACAGCATCATCGATAATATCGATAGTATCGTCGATAGTTTTACAGCTCTACCCTCCACCGTCTACGAATCCATCAATCTTTAATCTGTAATTTAGCCCTAAGCTCTGTACAGTTGACCTAGGATTAAGTGAATCGAAAAAATAAGATAAATACTGCTTAAACCCTGGTACTGATCGGTGTAATCTACCATTCCACAATTACTTTCTCTCGCACACACCAACCGAAACCGATACCGATAAAAAAGATAAAGAGTTTGATGTGTTTTGACTGAGAGAGATTGCGCTATGCTTGGGCCAAAACTGAAACCGAAAGCGAATCGGGACCGCAACCCCCGATAGAGAGAGAATCGAATCGAATCGCCATGAGAGAAAGACAAAAACTAGTGACTAGTAACCGTAACCGTGATGTTGTGGAAGAGACAGAGAGCGAGACAGTCCCCAGAGCAGCCCCAGATCGTCGCCTCCGCTTGGGTCCGATCTGCGTACGCCGACCTGCGAGACCCACGACCTACAGCCTACCGCCTAGCGCCTACCGCCTCCACGATGCGCCATCGCCGCCGCCTCATCCATCCGTCCTTGCCAAACCAAAAATTGAGAACAAAAATCGATTAGAATCGAGATACCCGAGACCGAAAAATAACCAGACGATGACGATGGACGATGAGCTGATGAGCTGAGCTGTGACCCAAGTCAAAAGGCCTGCCCACGTCCAAAGGCGAGGGCCGGCCTCTTGCGTTAGGTATTTAATTCTCTGCTAAAATCAAACAACATTCACAATCTAATCAAAACAACAATATTATATAAAGAATTGTCAAATTCCTTATAGCCATTGTGAGTGTGAGGGCGCGTGTCGAGTGTGGTTAGAGATGAGAAGAAGCTTGCGTTCGCTAATTCAGAGACGAGAGACGAGATGATGATGGTCTTGGCGACGATGAGATATGATCAAAGACGAAGACGCGTTCAGTATCCGACTCCTTCCGAACTTAGTCCTTACCCCAATACTACTTCCCCCGGTACTTGTGTGGCTTCCCACGGCTCTGGCTACTGGCTTACGGCTCCGGCTACCTCCGGCTGAGACAACCAACCCGTTGGAGCACCACCGAGCAGCGTCCCCCCGAAACGTATTTCTTATTTTTGCAGTTCGTTGCGTGTGTGACAGGGAGAGACTAAGAGAGAGGCGCCGAAGCAAAGCCGCTGCTGGTTGTCCGACGCTGCCCGGCAAACTGCTCCAAGTACTCCACTCCACTCTCCTCCGGCTCGGCTCTCTGGTGCGGTGGTTCTGGCTAGCGATGTCTGCTCTGATCTGATCTGACCTCCTCCTGACTGAATCTCCGGAGTGGCTCCCTCCAAACCGAAACCGAAACGAAACCGCAACACTTGTTTACCACATTTTTGCCATTTCTAATATGAATCTGTTGTACACGAAAAAAACTAAAAACAAAACCAAAACCAAACCAAAAACCAAACGAAAACCAACCAATAACGAGGTCGGGCCATCCATCCGCTCATCCGCCTACCCGCTGGCTTGGCTACTTCCACTGGCTGCGCCTGGCTGACGGCTGCCGGCTGCCTGGTTGAGTTAACGATGTGTCGATCGGACTTTCGATGGGTGTCCTTGGTGCTTGTTGGCCCACAGGCCAGGTTACTAGGCAGATCCAGACAGATCTAAACTCTCGGTGTAGAAACGAAACGATGTGTGTGTCCTCCTCTCTCTGAAAGCGCATTAAGTAAGAATTCAATTACAACTATTTTGTTTACTTTAATTTCATTTCCAAAACCTTTAATCTTAAATCAAACAACTATATTTAAACTATTGCGAAGCCACTGTTATCTGTATACGATTGATCGTGCTTTAGTTTTGTGCAGCGTGCAGCGTGCAGCGTGCAGCATGGAGTGTTTGAATGTTCCGGCTCCGGTCTCTGGGCCACCTTCCTACTACCTTCCTCCGACCACCGATTACCAACCCGTGTAGGCAGGCGCGCGACAACAGCACAGGATAGAAGCAAACGCAGGGCACTAGCTACGAAGAAGAGGGACTTGAGAGAGGGACTTGTGTGTGAGAGAGACTGAGACTGAGGAACCATTCAAAACGCTCCATCCGCTGCACGCGCTGTCCTTTGAGTTGCCACCGAGGCCGACGATGCTGATGCAAGATCCCTGCCACAGCTGAATTTTACTAATCACCCATTCTTTCCCTTTCGACTTTGTGCGCCCTCTGCAGGATCTGAAGGATTACATGCGCCAAGCTGGCGAGGTTACCTATGCCGATGCCCACAAGCAGCGTCGCAATGAAGGGTAAGTTTCCAAGCCAAGATTCGGTTTGTATTCCTTAGACTAAGCTTAATATTTATCTTCCTCCAGCGTGGTGGAGTTTGCCTCGTTGTCGGACATGAAGACGGCCATTGAGAAGCTGGATGACACCGAACTAAACGGCCGTCGCATCCATTTGGTCGAGGATCGTCGTGGAGGACGCGGCGGCGGTGGTGGCGGCAGCGGACGTGGACGCTCCCGTTCGTCAAGCTCGCGTTCGCGTTCTCGCTCGCGCAGGCGCTCTCGCTCCCGCCGCTCGTCGCACTCGCGCTCCAAGTCTCGCAGTCGCTCCAAGTCCCGCAGCGGACGCTCCAAGTCAAAGTCACCGGTCAAGTCTCGCTCTCGCTCCCGCTCGCGTTCCAAGTAAGTGAAAGTTTTGGTAATTTTCTATTATACGGGCCCCTTTCAAAAAATTAAAATAAAAAAACCATTGATAGGGGGTGCTTCAACTTACATTTGGGTATAAAAATTATGTTGGGGACGCTCTTAGTTTAGTCACAATAAATCTTTAAAGTTTAGCCTAATTCCCATACAAAATGTGTAGCAAACACGCACACAGACAAATGATGAATACACCCGTATACCCATATATTTTATTTCCTCTCTTCTCTTGCAGCAAATCGCGTGATGTGTCCAAGTCAAAGTCCAAGTCCCACTCACGCACCCGCTCCCGTTCGCCCAAGCGCGAGCGCGAGACCCGTTCCCGCTCCCGTTCGGTCGTGAAGCGCGAGTCGTCTCGCTCTCGCTCTCGTTCCAAGTCCAACCGTCGGGATTCCCGCTCACGGTAAGTCTTCTAGGCCGCCCGCTGCCCTGCTGTGGTTCTATCTAGTTCACGATTCTTTCTTTCGTTTCGTGCCTTTCGTTGGTTTTGTTTGGATGCACCTCTTCGTAGTCCTCCGACAGTGGTGGTTCAAAAGCACGTACTATAGATTATTAAAACGCCTTTCTATATTGCAGCGATCGGTCCGCCTCGGCTGAGAACAAGTCCCGCTCGCGCTCCCGCTCCCGTTCGGCCTCGCCCAAGAATGGAAATGCCTCGCCGGAACGCAATGCCGAGAGCATGGACGATTAGATTAGTTAGCTGTCCCAATTAATTTTAAAAAAACCCACTTGATTTTAGACTCTACTATAACAACTACTCTACAAACATCAACCCTGAGACACCTATTTCTTTCCCCCCGGCGCCACTAACACACCAAATCAAATGAAAATGAACACGAAAACATGCAATCCAACATCAATCAGGCTCGGGCTCCGGCATCTTTATTTTATCACACTTTACAAATTATATTCAACGATTTATACGTCGACACCTGGAGGATAATCCCATTTGTTGGGATCTGATGGCCGAGCAGGAACATACACGTTAAGTAGTCTGGAGAGGGGTACACCTTGCCGATGGGAATTACGGTGGAACGAGCAAGGGGAACACCACTTAAAATTGTCTACATGAATGAGTAATTTCAATAAATACGGATACATTTAAAATTGAACTAGTGTTTTAATTAATGGGATTAATGGGAAGTGGTAATATAATATAATATAAATGTGAATTATAAAACAGTGGCACATAGGCAAAACATTGAAATGTTAGAATTTCAGTTGTGTATATTTTGTGCCCACTGTGCGGTGTGTCAGCAGAGGCCGGGCAGAGAAAATTGCTGACACGCGTGTCAGGACTGTGGGCATCACTCTTATAAAGGAAATATTTGAAGTAATCTATAATTTTGTAAATGTCTTTGATTTTTGCAAGCTATACTTGCTTTATTTAAGTATTTATTAGCTTTACTTGAATTCTATTTCAATCCAAAGAAATTGTACCAGTTTTAACCATAATCAATATTCGCAACTTGTTAAAATTCCCAAGTACGAATTCAGCCCCATGATTTTGATAGGACTCCCACTTTTAATTGTTCAAGCTAACCCAGTTTATAAATAAATAAACCAGTTAATCAGTTGTGTGTATTTTATGCCCACTGTGCGGTGTGGCAGCAGAGGCCGGGCAGAGAAAATTGCTGACACGCGAGTCAGGACTGTGGGCATCACTGTTATAAAACAAATATTTTGAAGTAATCTATAATTTTTTAAATGTCTTTGATTTTTGGAAGCTATACTTGCTTTACTTAAGTATTTATTAGCTTTACTTGAAGTCTATATTTCAATCCACAGAAATTGTACCAGTTTTAACCATCATCAATATTCGCAACTGGTTAAAATTCCCAAGTACGAATTCAGCGTCATGATTTTGATAGTTCTCCCACTTTTAATTGTTAAAGCTAACCAAGTTTTTAAGTAAATAAACCAGTTAATCATATAAATTTAGTTTATTTCTTTTTTTTTCTCTTGTGTTGTAATTCCGGAATATAAGTATATTACAAAGTCTTATTTTAACTAATTTGCATTATTTGCCTGAATTAAAATTACAATTTCCTTTGCTTCTATTTATGTATATTGAATTTAAAGAAATTCCCGAGGTTACTTGAACTAACCCCATTGGCTGAAATTTATTATAGTTTGTTATATTTAAAAATTTGGAAATTAATTAGCGTTCTAAAAATCGTCAAGTTACCATAAATGAAGTACGTAACTAAGTTTTGTTAAACTGACATAGTTGCGCTTTTAACAATACAATATCTAATTATTTAAAGTAATTATTTTGATGTAAATGTAAATATACTATTATATACAAAGCACATAAGGATAAAAAAGAGAGAGTTCTTGAAGCGTTTGACGTCTCGAGTGAGCAAGGGGCCTTGAAAAATGGATCAACTAACTAGAACCGATTCTCGTAAATTCTATTTTAAATGCAAATGCCGTAAACAATACATATCCATGGGAATGCCTAAACTAAGCATCGAGTGTGTGGGGACTTCGGTTCGCCATTATCTACAACTATAACTAAATGCATTCTTTTTGCATAAATGCGTTTAAGGGGAGGTCTTGGGATACGTCGTCTAAAACACGTACGTGGGGTGCAAACATTTCTTGGTTTGCACGTACGAGTGGGTTATTTGGCACATCGTGGAGTCACTTGAGCACTGGAGTTCGGTCCTGAAATGTTCCGGCCTTCTAGCTAAGTATTTGACACTGGGTTAGATCGAGGATATGGCCTTAGATGTGGCCTTTCTAACTACAATACGCGTACAGTAATCGTAAATTAATATCGAGTTTGTGTTCAAACATTACGCAATCATAAATCGGAATAAAATGGATTTTTAAACGTCATCTACCATTAATCAGCTATAGAGTATTTACAGCATTTAATTTGACACTTTCTTTTGCTTTCTCTTTTGGCATTTCGAATGCATTCACTACGTTTATACGCTTTGATTACTTCGGTTTGTGGCTTTCAGTTTTTTAATGTTTATAAGAAGTTTTCTAGATATATTTTCCGATTTAAATTGCTTGAATTTTAAGAGTTTAAATGGTATTTTAATCGTTGACCATCTATATTTCTTCCATTTTCGACATACTCTTGAAATTTTTAGCAAGAAAAAAGCTTGTTCAAAATGGTATATCCATTATATCTATCATGATCTTCGCTTCTCAAATAGCCCACGTATAAACGTAGTAATGCATGGGTTGGCTTCAGCACGGCGTTATCGCTACAATTTCAAAATCGAGATCTTTTTAGCGTTAAAATAGAAAGATGTCCAGTGAGTTTTGGCCGTTGCTCAATTTCTCGAGTGGCCCTTGGGTTCTTTCGCTTGTGGAAATGGCAGTGGTTTACATTCAATTGTATAGTGCCCTAGTTGTAAGTGGTAGTACGTGTATACATATAGGTTTACGCTATTAGGCCCACTAATGGGGGCATCGATTTTATGCACTAGTTCACATGGTAAATGCATACTCATATATAGCATCTCGGGGAGCGCCATCCAACCGCCGCCCAACTCTGTCTGTCGTGTCCTACATTCAGTTATGAATCTAAATAAGTATTTAAGTACTATTAGAGCCTTGTTATCACTTTCGATTTGTAAGTCGTTTTTGGCGAGGGCAGGTCCACCACAGGGCCGGGGCCGCCACTTCGTTGTTCCTGCATCCCACGCTGCACCTTCTCACTAGCTCCTCCTAGATGCGAAAGGATAAAAGTGAGACGTTGCGCTTCAGCAATGTGTGCGGCCGCATCGGTGATCCGTTGCTCGCCGCGTCCGCCATGTCCACGCCCATATAGCTGCTGTCCACGGTCCCCCCCCGATCGGCCAGGGTGTGCAGGCTCTGCGTGTCGTAGTCATAGTTCAAATCCTGCATGGGCACCACCTCCGGCAGCAGGTGTCGCATGTGCGTGGGCGATCGTCGCAGCTTGTATTGATTTCTGTGGATCAAGATGGTTAGAAAATGGTGTTAAAAGTCAGACCACTTAGAGGGTCAATAGACAAGGCATGCAGCATGGACTGAGATCTACTGGGATGAAATGAGAGCTTACTCTGCGTCGCCGTTCTTGCCCAAGTGGTTATTCCTGCAGAGGTCCATAAGAGAAGAGCGCGATGGAAACCAAAATGAGTACAAACACATTTACAATACTTATTTAAGGTGGCTCAGGAATAGGTAAAAAAAATCAAATAACGTATGTGGGTTATTATCGAACAAAATCCTCTGATTACAGGCTGAATCTTCAGTAAGTTTCGGGCTGAATCTTCCTGGAAGTTCGATGCTGAAACCCCCTGGAAGTTCGGTGCTGAATGCCCTGGAAGTACGGAGCTGAATCTCTCTGGAAGTATGGAAGTAGAAACTTCGGAGAAGTACGGGGCTAAATATTTCTTGAACTTCATGGCTGAATCACCACAAAAGCTCGGGTGCTGAATCCACTGGAAGTTTGAAGCTGAGTTTCCCTGGAAGATGATGCTGAAACCCCTGGAAGTACGAAGCTGAATGCCCTGGAAGTTCGGAGCTGAATCCCCTAGGAAGTTCGGGCCTGAATTCCCACTGAAGTTCGAGGGCTAATATCCCCAGAAAGTTCCAGGAATGTATCTAGACTGAAATTTCAAAACTAAAGGTATAATAACCAACTGCCTCGACGAGAAAAAAGAAAATTATTAAAGGCCAGACACGAGAGGAGAAGGTCAAAGTGCTTTTAAAAGCCCTCAGACGCTGTCGAGCCCCCCATTATGCGGTGCATCTATCTCGAGGCACGTTACCCACTCTCCTACACACTAGAGCCGGAAATGCATGCTCTTGCCACCCCCCAGAAGAGCAGCCCTAACTGGCCTATTCCTGAGCCCTTCCTAATCGTGCGATGGCATCCGATGCCCGGTGCGATTACGTACTTTTTATGCCGGTTCCTATTAAGACTCAGGCAAGGGCACGTGCACATGGACGAGGTGTTGCTTCCGTCGAGGGATTGGCCGTCATGTCCCTCGTAGCCGCTCAGTATGGATCCGTTGGAAGTTATCACATCGCCCTCCAGCTTCACAGCCACTTGGAGCGCCTGCAAGGGGTTAAAACAATTAATTAAGGACATTCAGGACGGGTATATGTGAAAGCCGAGTGGGTGGAGTATAGCGTTGAAAGCAGAGGAGCTGTGTCCGTGTGGTTCTGGGTGGGTGTGGGTGGTGGTGTTCAGTGTGGTACAGAAGCCAGGTGGTGAAGTAGTTTGTGGTGGGAGTTAGTCAAAAATATTGGAATCTGAAAAACCGCAATCACCTCGTTGGTCCATAAACTGGACTTGGACATAAACTAAGCTCGCGTTTAGCATTTGATTCGTTTCGTATCGTTAGGTCAAAAGCAACCGAAAATATGCCAAAAAAAGAAAATATATTTATTTAGGTTTCTTGTTTGAGATTCTCTCGCATTTTCGGGCCTGCATTGAATAAATTTGATTAAATTAATTGGTTCAAAACATTTTGTTGTAATAGTAAATATCGAAAAAAGGATCCGAAGGTGCAAGATCAAGAGTTAGCCAAGTGTGCAGCAAAGTATCAAGCAGATGTATATCAAAACTATATAGGTAATTAATTAAGCAAATTGTTCGAAGGTACGAGAATGAGACGGAAGAGATGGAAGTTATTCGAGTTGAGTACGAGAAGGTACAAAAAAGTTTACTAAATTGTACACATTATGGATCGATTCTAGGATATATTAGGATATAAAACTTTAGAGAAAAGCGGTTGACTACCAAAACAGGGAAGCTCACTCGGTCGACTGAATGAGAGAGATGTACGAGTGACGACAATATAGTAGTTAGAAAGTAAAAAAATGGAAAAACAGTCCTCAAGTCTACGGTATAATAAATGGCATGAGTTGCTCGAGCTACTCCCTGGCCGAGCGCCCTGATCTCACCTGCATGGCCTGGGCCTCGTCGCGTCGCTCATCCTCGGTATTCATTGTAACAAACCTAAGTACTAACAAGTTCAGCGAGGCGGCCACGATGGCCAGGCCGAACAGTATAAATATCAGTGCGAACATCACGTATTCGGGCTTCCTGTTCAGTGCATTATCCCGCTGCAGGGCTACCATGTCGCCAAAGCCTGCAAAAGGAGGGATTAGATTCCTGTAACAACTTCCCTTGAGTCGGTGAACCTCACCTATTGTGGTTAAAGTAATAAAACAGTAATATACTGAATCAAAGTAGCTCCAGCCCTCAAATCTCGAAAAGGCCGCAGCACCGCCTGCTATCGTCAGCGAACTGAGTGTGGTCACAACACATATAAGGTCCACCTCCGAGGCGACGGTCCGTTTGCAGCGCAACGAGGTTCGGACCACTTGGATAACGTAGCTAGGGGAAAGGATACAGTTTAAATATTATAAATAATAACACCTACTTGAACTTACCTGCTCAGTCTATTCACTCTTTCTCCGATGCTCTGGAACATAACGAGGCCCAGGGGAATCCCCACAATCGCATAGCACATGGTGAAGAGCTTCCCGCCCACGGTGCTGGGCGTCGAGTGTCCGTAGCCTGGTTTAATGGTGGGTCATCATCAGTAAAGGGGGCCCCCAAAGAGTAGCTCAGTAGGTCGCATTACTCACCTATGGTGGTGAGCACCGTGGTTGCATAATAGAATGCACCGGTGAACTTCCACTGCTGGCCGGCCTTGTGCGATTCCGATTTGAGCACCACAGTCTCCATGACTTTGAAGTCCTCCTGTGATATATTGTATTTGCGTATTATCATGTCCTCGGCATCTGCAAATAGTGGCAAAAAAGCCAAAAGTGTTTATGACGTAACTCACACGAGTCTCGACGTCGCCGGGTCGTTATATTTCTCAGTTATGTGCATGCAATCATACACTCAGCAAAAATTTTAGGGCTTTCATGTACATAAATTTGTGTTAGAAGATATAATCTTTGATTTTAAAAGGAAACTGAAACCTCACATGGTAAATGTTGAAGTAATTAAAATGGAACAGAGAAAGATATTTACTTTTATTTTTAAGTAAACTTTTAAAAGAATAATCAAAATAAATTTTGTATTCAAATTAAGTAGATTTGGAAAGTTTTTGGTTTTTTTTTAACGGTTGTTTTTAGAAATCATACGGAATTATTATATTGAGTGAATCCGGCTCGAAGTACCAAATGATTGTAGTGGAGTGCTCAAAGTATGTTTCAAAATATTCGCCTTGTTCCTTAAATTCTCTTTTCCAACCAAAACTCTCTGTGCTCTTTCCTAAGATTTCACCATATAATTCATATAATTCCATAAGTTCTTGACGCCAAGATAACGTCACAAAAATGTATTCAAAAATATCCTAAACATAAATATATGTATTTATTGCTTGTTCTCATTAAACGAACCGAACGTAAACCACTATATCCTTAAAAGTTTTGTTCTTTTTTAATTTTTTAACATTGCTTCAGAAGAACCTTTAAAATTACAGTCCTTTCACACTATTATCCCACATAAATTTCTCCCAGTATATGTTCGAGTGTGTGTACTCACCTTGCAGCGCCTCCCAACGACGCTTTTCCGTTTCCGATTCGAGGGCGTCAAAGACGGCGGCGCCGACAAGCAAATAGGTAAATGTACACACGATCAAGGATATCGTGCGCACATTTTGTTTCTTCATTCTTCATTTAGGCGAGTATTGGTTCTTGATCGTTGGTTGATGGGATGCGATTCAGTGGCGTCGCCTCCGCTTGCGGTACAGCTTGCTGGGCCTTTCCTGGCTGCACAACACCTGGCTCACTTGGCTCCCCCGGCTGCACCTGCCGTCGTCCATAGGGGGGTCGTCTTCTGCTTTTCTTGGCCCTTTTCCCTTTTCGCTCAAAAGGACGAACTGCTTTAATTGGGTTAACGCCCACTCCCCTCACTCTCTCTCTCTGTCGTAGTTTTCGTAGTCTCTGCTTTTTGGCAAACTCACTTAGCACTTTGATTGCATTAAAAATAATATCACTTGGGGGCGTTCCACGTTTTAGTTGGTTAGCTGCTTCTGCTGCTGCTGAGGCGGCGGTGGAGGAGCTGGCGGCAGGTGGCGTTTATTTCTGTCACAGGCCGTGGGCCTCTGTCCTCGTCGCGTTCGTTGCGCCTTCCATGTCCTTGTGTTATTTGTGCTGCTGCTGCATGTACATGTGCATGTGCATGTGCATGTGCGAGTGCGAGCCATGCTGCAATCCTTCATCGGGCGGCGCTACTCCCAAGGATGCTGCCACTGCTCTCGCCACTGCTGCTGATGACGGGCGGCATCTCGCTGTAGTTGTGGACGCGTCCTTCCTGCGTGGAATGGCTTGAATTAGGTTTTATGGCCTGGGCTATAAATAGCGCCTGCAACTAATCTGTCATCATCAATATCAGGCCCAACAGGAGACACTACCCAGACTCCTTCCCCCCGAATGTCATCCAAACAGGCGTGGTCAATAAGAGAGGGATTTTTGTACATTATCAACTATTTTCAATTATTTTTTGGGGGCTTTTTGTTGCAAAAATTAATTTCTTTAAGGATTAAAAAAGATTACAAATACGCTTTTACGAATTCTGCATTCTATATCGTTTTGAAATTCTGGAGACATTAATATGATTAATTTATTATGGATATATGTTATACAAATATTAGTTTGAATAAGTTTGTTGACTTTGATCATTTGAAAGGAGTGTAACCATATAATTTTCTTTATGAAACTATTGAATCCTGGAGCTTTGTATATGCTGTTTTTGACAAATATTTTAAATGATAGCAATGGTTACACTATAATTTGGTAATCAGGTAAAATCAAAGCTGTTTAAGTTGATATCTTTAAAGTTCTAGTGAATTGTGTGACCTAAAGTCCCTCTTATTACCACAGGTACTTAGTAGGTTGAGCAATGTACGTATGTGCTATTATTTTGACCTCTGCTGTGCGTACTCTTCATCTCACCTTACTCACACACAAGTACCGCACGCAAACATGCAAATGAATTTTTCATTTGCATGTGTCCTTCGCCAATGAGCGTAAGGATTTGTGGACACACTGGCAAAACAGCATTTTGGCAACGTGTGAAGCTGCAAAATCTCAGCTGTAATTGTTGAATAATTCAGTTAGCAGGCGGGATAATGAGACGCCGAAAAAATGAAAGCTCTCCCGGACCGAACGTGTGTCTGTGTGTCTGTTTGGTGGCCATCTAACGGCAATTTATTGATGAACAATGAGGCAGCATTGCAGCAGTGTGTCTCTGAATTATTCAACTGTGTGTGTACATCTCTGAGTGTGTTCGTGTGTATGTGAGAGGTTCAAAGCGCGTTGAAGTGTACGCACACAGACACACATGCATGGGCTTTTTTTAATTTATCGAGTGAAGTAGCCAAAATGTTGGTCCTTCGGCGGGGGACTGTGTGTGGTGGGGTGGTTTTTCGCCAGCCAAAAAGGATGCCGATGCCGATGCCATGCCCATGCCCATGGCAGGCCCTTAGTTAACTTTTTTGTTAGTTTCCCTGCCCGTGCACGGGCTTGTTTGTTGTGCTACTTCTCGCGCAGCTTTCCCCCGCATCCTGCGTTCCTCATCCTTTGTGTGTGTGTGGTGTCCTCATTCCTCCACATTCCTTCCTCCCATGCACTGGCAATGACAGTGACACTAGCAAGAGAATCCCTCGCTCTCCATTCCACATCCCATTTCGCCGAGATAGCGAAAAAAGAGGGGAATGGGATTGGAAAGCGGAGGACTCTTCTCACATTTGAATTGTTCCATTATGTAAAGCACAGGAACGCACACGCACACATGTGGGCTTTCGCTTCCGCTCCTTGGAGTTTGGCGTAATTTGCAGTCGCCGCGCGAATCCTTTGATTTGTCCAACGATAATTGCACAAAATACTGGGCGCCCCACAATTTTTTCACTACCGTAATTTGGCTCCGCTTGGGCCCCACTTGTGTCGCCACTCGGATTCGCATCCGTAATGCTCTCGACTCGACGGCACGGAACGGCGGAAGCTTTGCTCCGGCGCACAACTGTCGGCTGCTGCTGCTGCTGGCTCCCTGGCAGAGGGTTGTGAAGGACAATTTATCACAATAATCACAAATATGTGTTTTTTTAATCAGAAACCATTATCGCGTTTTGGCTTTGAGCCAGTGTTTTTTAATCCTATTTTTATTTTCTATTTTTTCAGTAATTTATTAATTGCAAACGGAAGCTGCGGCGCGGGCGAGAATTTTTTAAAAACTTTCACGTTGCGTGTTGCTTAAATAGATTCTTGGCTGCGAAAGCTCGTCCTCTGAAATTCCTCTCCTTTTGCTCCAAGTATCTCTCGCTGTTCTCTTCCTCTCTCGATGTTAACCGGTTGAGTGAAACCCGTAACAAGTTGCTGAGAGTCCTGCATCTTCTGGGGTTAAGTCCGTGCTATGTTCATGTATGTTCATGTATGCTTGAGGGTTGAGAACTCTGATAGTCTAAGGATTCATGTAAGCTTTATCGCTCTATTAAGCCAGGAAGTGCTTGCCCGCTACATGCAATTCTTGTTAAAGTAAAATTAATCGTTAATAATTTAATAATCCATACAAAGTATATCATTTTGTTAATAAATAAATACAAAATCAAAAGGGATTCTACTTGGAACCCATACTGAGTATATGTCAAAAGCATCAATGATAATTATATGCTTTTAAATAAATGTTATTAAAAACAAAGAAACATAGAAAAGATAAGAGTTCAGTATTAATTAGTATTAATTAAAGCAAAGTCGAAATGGTTATCTTATTTTCGAAGAATTACAGTTTTTATTAATCCAAAGTTTGTCTAAAATTAATTCTATACTTCTACCTGTTCAAAGAATCTTGAAGAACTGAATCTTTAAGAACTCTTTTTAAGTTATTATTGGTTTGTTAGTAAAATCTATGTTCCAAGACAACTCCTTACCATCTCTGTATAGTAATTGGGGACCCTTTACCTGTCGCCTTGACTCACCTACCTGGGTGCAAGCTAATGCTTGGTTCCTTGGCACACTAACCCGGCTGTCACTCAACTAGACTGCCCCGACCAAATTGGCCTGGAAAGCCTGAGGCCTGAAAACAGGTCACCAAAATCTAAAAATCAATTTTCACCATTTAGTGCAAACATGTTCGGTGGCCTGGCCATGAGTTGATAATTAAATGCAGAGCAAATGTACACGGGCGAATGCGTCAAAGCTTAAAACTTAAGGATAATCAGTGCTCCATGGCCTCGGGTGGCAGGACTATGTTGCAGCCGAGGAGGCCGCGTCCGTTCCAGGTCTTGGGCACAAGGATCAGATCCAGCTGCTGCACGCCGCGCTTCACTTTGAGTTGGACGTTCTGGTTTTGCATGTTGCGAACTATTTCACCAATCTGGCCGAGTTCTCCTTTGAAGTTTTTGCTGTTAACCGAGCCAAAGCGCAGGATAGCGTCGCCCACACGAAGACCCTAAAAGGTAATAAGGAGATTTATAAGAAGACTTACAAAAGAAGATCCTTCTTTCCATGACACTCACAGCTTCTTCTGCGGGGGAATTGGGGCTGACCAAGTTGACCACAACAAAGGCGCGAGCGGGTTCAAAGTTAGATATATTAGCTCCTCCGGCGGTTCGATCGCTATCCAAGTCCAGGGCGGAGGCACGGTTGACCAGCTCGGGATCTGTGGTTGCAATCTCACTGTGATACAAGTTGAGTTGGCTTTGGATTTGGTTCATCAGCTCCTTGTGGTCGTTCTGCAGGCAGATGATGGTCTGGCGCGCCTGGCGCACCTGGTAGATGTCGATGTCGTTGCGCGGAAAGCCCTCCTGATCCACCAGGGGACCACTCATGCCCACATTGTCGTTCTGGAATGGAAAGTAATAAATAAAGTAAGGAGATACACTACTGGACAAAATAATAAGTACATAGGCATGGTGCAACTTTGATTGGTTATTGCTCGATTCTTTTTGAATATATGCCTGCCAATTGTTTATATATTGAAAAGTTACAGTATGATGAATCATTTAAATAAAAAATTAGAGTGGTTTACCGCGTTTTTTTAATGCTATGCTTAAATTTGTGCAGAATGGACGTTTTTGGCCTGGCCAAAATAATAAGTACACCAATTCTACAAAGCCTTCAATTCGAAACGTATTAAGATTTTCCCTCTGTTTTCTTAATAGTAGTAATCTTATCATATTATTGAGTATATTAACACTTATTTTCAAATTCTTTGTTGATTCTTTTTGGCATACTAAAAATAAGTTTGTGAAGAGTCCCCTCTGGAATCTCATACCGGGCTTTTTGCAAGAATTCCCACAATACTTAGGCGTTTTGAAACGTATTTTGGCACAAATACAAAGTTTCTAGTCTCCCCATAAGTTTACAATTGGGTTTAAGTCCGTAGACCGACTTCGACAACTTATAACGTTACCTTGTTTTCTCAGGCATTGATCCTGGTATGGGTTTTATGTCGTTGTCCAGTTAAAAGAGGAATCTCAAGGACATTTTGTTTGGCAGTAAACGGTTCGCATAATGTCTGTTAACTTATTTTTATAACCGAATCGTGTCATAATCCCAGTTATGAGATTTAGCGGACAAAGGCATGACGAGATACATAGTCCCAAAATATTACTCATCCGCCACCGTGCTTGAGGCACTTCTATGTGTAGCGGGCGTCAAATTTTTTGCCTTTTGGGCTTTTTGCCTTTTGGACCATGTCTTTTGGAGTCATTATCAAACAGAATTATATTTATTTCGGAGTTCCATAAAATAATATCTTACTCTCTCGACCCATCTGGTCTAGAGCACCCCAAAATATTTTCCAAAACTTTTTGCACCATCTGAAACTTTTTTTTCTTAAAGTAACGGACTTTTTAGG
>VNJO01009229.1:1539-32568 GCA_008042535.1 Drosophila tani | reverse complement strand
TTTTTTAATGAAAAACATTGTAAGTATTAGCAAAAATCTGAATTAATTCATGATAATTTTTTCTTCTTTTATATCCCAAAAATCAGTGAATTTCTATTTAAATCGTCCTCAAGGCTGCTTTTTCTGCAGGGCTTCATGATTTTGTAAAATTTTCGTCTGCGAACAATTTTCTTATCTGAGGCCCCACAAATATACCGGCTGTGATTTTATTCTATGAGAGTTTTCGAAATTTCATCCTTAAATAAGCCATTCGCTTGTTGTGCCACGATTTTATCTAATACTTACAATGTTTTTCATTAAAAAACAAAATAACAAAGCAGGCTACTTCCCTTGAAAATCAATTTTGTAGCACAACAGCAATATGATAATTTAATATAATTTGCCATAACTTCTAGAATTTTCTTTGGATTTGCATATATTTGATCTTAACTTTTTAAGGAGAAAGGTATCTTTAGTTCTGTTCACTCAAATTAATTAATATCTTTTTTTTTATATTTTTAAAATGAAAATGAAATTTAGCTATAAAAAACATAGCCAAAAATATTGCATGTTTTTTTAGCTTTAAATGTTTATATCTTCATTAATAGAGCTCTGACCATTAAGAGCCGTATGTTGTCGGAAAGGTGCTTACATTGGCTTTTGGATTGTACTTATTTGAAATATGTTGGACTTACGGTTTTCAAGATTTTTAACGTAGAAGAAAAAATCTGGTTTTTCGCGAATATCTTCAAAACGGTTCTTTGGGATTTTTTTTTAATGAGTTCAACGTGTTCAGCGTCTCAAAATTAAGCGGAAAAAGTGGGTTTAAACGTTTATATAAAAAAAAAATATAAATTTGTAAACTAGTGTTATTAATTAAAAACAATTTTTCAAATCGCTAAACCCAAAATCAGCAGGAGTGAAAATGTGTAGGACGAGTCAAGGCGAATTCCAAACACCCTTTAATTACGTTCAAGATTTTTCGATTTTTACGCTCTCAACTTTGTAAGAAGTCACAATGAATAGTTGTTTATTTTATTAAATTATTATGTTTGGTCCAGTTAATGAACCTTTCTGGGAGCAAGGGTATTCCACAGTGCCCCCTCTTGCCGCGCGCCAGCGCAAATAATTGAGAAACCAATTAAAATGGCAATGCGAGCGATTTGAGGCAATGAACACGATTACGATGACGATGACGACGACGACGACGGCGCGCAAACGCAAAACGCCAAGCAATTAGGCTAGGAAACACACACACACACTCGGAGAGGGAAGTGTGCGGTGTGCGGTGAGTTTGGGGTGGCGACGGGGGGCGGCGAACACCCATACATATGTCAGCAGCATGCCAATTAGTTGGCCAGCAGCGACGCCAGCGACGCCGAGGCAGCGACAGCGACAGAGCAACTTTGTTTCGATTTTAGAATTTATTTCGGTCAACAGAACTTATTTTTAATTACACACACCCAAGGCGCGTTCTATTTGTTGTTGCTGCCGCTGCTGCACGGCTGATCTGCGGTAGTTGCTTTAAATTTAATAATTCTTTTCTATTTTTAAGCTAGCGTACGAAATCCGCGCGCTGACTTTGAGTTAATTGCCAAGAAGATTTTTGTTTTATTTTTGTTTTTTGGTTGATTGATCGATTGTGGCCCAGAGTGAGCGAGTGACTGAGTGAGTGACTGAGCGAATGAATGAATGACTGTTGGCCGAGTGCCACCTCTGGCTGTTGATGGATGTGTCAAAGATGTGTCGGACAAGAGTTAACATTGCGCCAAACATTTCCCTCCTCTGTCCCGGGATTGGGGTACGCCTCTGGGTACATTTGCATAGAGATAAGATAAGTAACGACGCCCCCTCTCATACGAAATTCTTCTTGTTTTTCACTTCAGGTAAGTTCCCCAACATCCATTCATCACATGTGAGAGCCGCCATAAAGAACACATATATGGTAAAGTGCCAGCGGGAATAGTGGTAACTGGCGGCAGGGGCAGCGAGCTCCTAATCAGGCCCCAAAGCAAATGAAGCAGCTGAAGGCCGAAGGTTTGCGCATATTTTAAGGCCAATTAAGCCGCAAATTATGAACGTTTTGTCGCCGGTTGGCGCTAGCTTAAAGGGGGTCTTAACAGAGTCTAACAGTTTTACCAGTTCGCCGCCGCTTTGCTTTTAATGCCACCTGTTCTACGCGTTCTACAGTGGGACAAATGAGGAGAATCAATCGCTTTTCCGGGGCGTTACTCTTTCGGGTCTCTGGAAGTTGTGGGCCAGCGAGCCAGCAATCTTTATGTGGCATTCCAGCGACTCCCCCGGGACTGTGGCTATTTCGTGATTTTTTTTTTATGGCTTTATTAGATTTCCAGCATGAATAGAGCGTGAGCGAGATTTGTTTGTTGTGGTTTTATATGACACTAGCTAGCGCTACATAGCGCTTGCAATAAATTTCCGTGATAAGCGGAGTGGCTTGCTTTGTGTTCTGAGTAGATTTCACTCTGCGCCTTCCCATTGTTGTGCTCTCTTTTTTTTCTGTTTTGATTCTGGGCCCGCTTGGCCTGCTGATAAGTTCAATTAAAATTAATTAAATGTATTGAACACACACAATGAGAGAGCCCTCGGTTCACCCTCCACTCTGCGCCCTGTGCTGCAAGAGGCAGGTCCATTAAATGCAACACTGACAAAATTAATTGCCACTTTTTCGCATTTGGCAGTGCAACAAACGAAAATGTCAAGCAGACGACGACGACGACGACGACGGGAAACTAAAAGAAAAGAAAAGAAAAATGGGCGGCCAAGGAAATCTGTGCGGGGGAAGGGGGCGTGGCACAGCGCCTGCATTGCAAATTAGCAATTGCCGCTGTTGCCGTCGCGCCGCTTGTGCCATGTTGTTGCTGTCGTCAGCGGAAGTCGCTGCGAATTTGTGGAGGAAATGACTTTGGACCCGTGCCGGCAATTGGATTAGAGAGAGCGGAGAGCGGGAGAGTCCCCCGAAGAGTCCGTCATCTGTTCGCTGACCCACAATCATCAGGCAGCTTCCAACATCCCATGGATACATAGATTGCCATGCAAATTGGTTGGGAAGTCTCTAACTGTCTGCTGCAGGTGAAATTATGGGATAACTGGATGCGGTATCCGCATGGCACTAATGGCACTGCAGCAGCAGCAGCATCCAGAACTAAAAAGATAGTAAGGGCCATTTTTAGAAGCTTTATAAACTCCCGAGAGTCCCTTAGACTACAAACCCAGCTTGGATAATTAATTAAAAACCAGAACTTCGGTAATAAATTGACTTAAAGTTGTGAATTGCATTTGCGTGAGTAAGAAAAAGAACAAAGGTCTACAAATAAAAGTAATAATTTGAAATATATCATTAAAAATAGCATGGACCCTAAAAATAGCTATTAAACTCTCAAAGGGTCTGGATTTAGCCAACAAAGTTCTGGCGAAATGTAAACATTTTGCGTGTGCTGGCAGAGGCTGGGAAGAGAAATTAAATATGTAATATGGCATAAAAATAGATATTTAACTTAAAAAGGGCTAGATCTAGACATTGTACGCATTCTGTGCATGTGTCGGCACTGACTTGAAGAAAAAAGTAACACGTAACAAATGTTAACTCGATTTTTTACTTGTAGGGAACATTTTTCGAAACCCCTTCGTAGATACTAACCGCATTCCACCATCTTGGCTAGGCGTTAATCACATAGATTAGGGCACTTAGTTTTAAGCATCCAGGCCGTAAATAAGAAATGAAAACTGACAGTATTTATTAAAGTGTCAGAAGTGAAGGTATTAAATTAGATACCATTGCGATATGCCACCACTCTCTTTCCCCACAAGCTATGCAAACTAACTATGTAAATCCCCACTAACAAATGGCTTTTATATTTCGCTCCACAAATGGTTCAACATGTGGCGTTGCATGTTGAATGGGAAATGAGGCAAGAGGAGGAACAGGATGAGGACGAGCCAGCAGCCAGCAGCCAGCAGCAGAAGCAGAAGCACAAGAGTAGCAGCAGCCGTAGCAGCAGCGCACACATAATATGTCTAAATCATGTTACAAAACAATTTAGCAAACAAACTGTCCAAAACATGACAACTTAAAGCGTCGCTTGAGACAGGAAGAGGGGCATTGTGGATGGGATTGAGGGGCAGATTCGGAGGCAACAACGGCGGCAGTAGTGCCTGTGACGTTGATGAGTCGGAACGCATTGTGACTGACATATTCGAGAGTAGCACAGAGCTATTATTTTTGGGCGGTTAAAAAGAGATTTCCACATAACTGACAAATTATGTTTTGGTAATTTTCCACCATGAACAAAAATAGGAAAAAAAATGAATGGCAAACTTTTGTAATTAAATCAGGCAGTTGCAGCCCTTGAAGGGGGTGGCTTTCGCGCATTTTCACACACCACCCAAAAGGCATAAAAAGCGCTGCTGGGCAAGGGTTGCAAGTAGCAAGTGTTGCAAGTACTTGCCCGCCACGCCAACTGCAATTACAGTGAGCAACTGCAACTGCAACAGCAGCAGCAGCAGCAACACGCAGCGCGATTATATATTACATATATACACGATTCTGGCGTACATAACTGCACATGATAATGTCATAAAATTAAATGGCCACACTTGTAGCCGCCGCTGTTGCTTTTGCTTTTGCTTTTGCTTTAATTAGAGTTTTTCCAGGAGGAAATTTCCTTCTTGGCCCGGCAAAGGAGTTGTTTGTCCGCCGCTGCGGCAGCTATAAATATTATAATTATCAAAAAGTGCAGGCAGCCAGCAACGCTCCCTCGAACGTCGACGAGCAATCGTAATTGAGTTAATTAACACGCCACAAAACGCGGCAGGCGATGCGATGTGAGGGCCTTTTCAGGGGGCAGCCAGTAAGGCAGGCAGCAAGCAGGCAGCAAGCAGCAGGCATTTAATTGCTTGTACAAAATAAGCAACATGAGGAGCAACAGCAACAGCGGCAGCAACATGTTGCCAGCGGCAAGGCGGCCCCAGACAGTTCCCGGAGAAGAGGAGTTCACAAGTCAGTTATCGATCATGTGTGTGTGCGGATGGAGAATCGAATTGGCAGAAAGGAATCCCGCAACTGACCCGATTCCATCTCTCCAGGCTCCAGGGCAACTTTGGCTGCAACTTCTCATTAGCAACTTTTGGGCGATCCAGCAGATCGAAGCCCAACCCACGTTACAAGGCTGCAAAAGTGATGATTACACCGACAAAAAGTCAAAAATATATACAAAGATAATTGATTAATTGATACATTTATATAGCTAAATCCTTTAATCTCTTCTAAAGCAATACTAGACTTAAAACGGCATAGCGACAAAAGTCCCTAGAACATAGGTTCATTAGAGATTATTTCGCTTTTTTTTTTTTTGGCGGGCTTATGACGTTTTAAGGGTTTACTACTTGATTGCAAACAACATAAGTTTGTCGTCAGCGATATTATGTCGCCAACTCTAGAACGTTTTTTGAAAGTACGCCGTATTTAATCCTCTTCCAAGTTGAATTGTCTGCTTGCTTTGCTTTTTCTACGGTGTACCCACGGAGACGACGACGACATCATTAAAAGTCCAAAAGCAAAGCAATTATGGAACTCATTGAAGCCAATTATTAGTAAAAACAGCAGCAGCAACAAGTGGCCGCAGCAGCAGCAGCAGCAGCAACGAGGAAGCGAAGAATAAAAAACAAAAAAAAAGTAAATAAAAAAAAAATTGAAAGTCCCCTTTGGAGTCGAACCAGCAGTGGTTCAGCGGATGGTTGGATGGTTAAATTGTGGTGCTACTGTGTGGTACAGTAGCACAAAAAAAGCACAACAAAGACATGTGGCAAAAAGGGCAGCAGCACAGTAGCGACAGCAACAACAAACAGAGTTAATGAAGCTGCCAAGGAATGCAGACTCCAGAAGATGAGGCTGGCCAAGGAGCTGGAGAGCTGGAGCTGGAGCTGAAGCGACTGTGGGGCGTGTGTGCGGCCGCGGCGGCGGCGGCGGCGGCGGAGAGCGACTTCACACATAAATGGGAGCAACATGTTGCCGGTTGTCAAGTTGAGTCAAGAGTAGATGAGGAGCCAAGGAGGCGAGGCCTTGAACTTCTGTGGCGGCCCTCGCCTAGCATCATGCTGAGTGCCGTTGCGCGCGCGGCCACTTGCAACAATTAAGTTCCATAAACTGCACATAAAAGGCAACGAAGATGTCGCAGTTGGAGTCGAAGTCTCGGGACATATCATGGCCATTCTGCGATCCAATGCGATGCGCTGCGATGCGATGCCTCCTTAATAATGTCATAAAAATTAGAACGGCGTATTAATTGGCAGCGCGGCGGCAGAGCAGCCACCAAGGGCACTTGGAGAAATTTTAAGGCAATAAGAAATATTTAATATTGCCTTAAAATTAGTTTAGTAAATTCAGGGATGCCACAGGAGCTAAAATCTCTTGAAAGAGCGTCCATAAGTATGCAATAAAATTGCCCCATTGCTGCTGTTAATTTTTGTAGTATGCTTCTAGGCCGCATTTCAAGTGAATTAAAATCCCAGCGATTTCTGTGGCACCCCAGCATACTTATGTTATGCATTTTTATAACATTAATCCTTCTATAAGCTTATAGTTGATTTTGTATGCTTCGGCGGTTTGTTCAATATGAAACTATTTCTCCCAGTGCCGCCACATTTGCCGCTGACTGCGTGTGGGAGCGCAACATGTTGCCGGTGGTGCGGCTGGCTTTTGGCATTTTTTGTTGCTGTTGTTGCTGTGTTGCCTCTCGCGCGCGGTTGACTGCAATTTTGCGCAAATAAAATAAATTGGCAGCCAATTAAGCGAACGCTGCCGCTGCCGCTGGCCGCTCGCTGCCCGCTGCCCGCTGCTCGCCGCTCGCTGTTCGCACAGATCAGAACAAAAGCATAAAGGCAGCAAATTAAGCGCGAAGATGGATGCCGCAGAAATAGAGAGAGAGAGAGAGGGGGAGCCGCCGGGAGCAATAGATACAGGGAAGCCGGGACTGGCGGAAGCTGGCACAGGCAGCGAAAATCAAATTTAATTAACGGAAAGCAACGGCAATGGCAACAACTAACAACAACTAATTAAAATCATAGGCAACATGTTGCGGCAACAATTACAATTTTTAGATACCCTTAAGTAGTAATTCAAGGGCAGTGGAATTACAGATATTTTCTATTCTCCAGTATTTATAGTAAAACTATCAAGGATGCGGAATAATATTTTGAATTTTCAACCTTAACTTGGTTGTAACTCTACTGATTTTTATAGTTCTGACCACAGCCCTGAGTGAAAATTTCTTAAATATTGATACATTTTAGGTGAAATTTAAAGGATTTTAAACTTATATGTGAAAAAAGCTCTGCAAAGCAAAGGATAGTCTCAGCTATTTCCTCAAAAGGATACTTTGGTTAAGGGTATTTTCAGTTTCGGTGTCGCCACCAAAGCCGATTCGTGTGGCATTCATTCATTCATTCGCTCGGTTAGTTAGTTAGCCAATTACATGACAAAATCTTATATGATCGTGCAAATTGTATTTTTATTGCCAATTATTTATTTATTTCGTTTGGCTTTTGTGGCTGGCCATTGAATTGAATTGCCGATGAATGCCGGCTGACAGACAGGCAAATAAATGTTATGAGAGAGATGCTGAGGATTACTAAGTACTGATGCGACTTCTTTTCTGGGAATAGCATTTCAAGTGATATAAAGTTCTGATCGACTGATCTACAGGTAATTTGTATCCACAAAGTAGCGCCGATTACTGGTCATAACGTGTCGTTATATTTGAATGTTAATTTCCAGAAATAATATTCAATTAATTGTCATTTTGTTGTCGTCTCAGTCGTTAGTCGTTTTGCTGATTGTTTAACAATCTGTTTTTTTTTTGCTTTGCTTTTGCTTGCTTGCTTACTTAGCTTGCAAATCGCGTTTGTTCATTCATTAATTATTGGCAATCTATAATCTTAATTTGTATTCAATGCAATTAAAGACGACATCGTCCGAGAGTTTTGTTGTAAATGCACAATTTTGCTTAGATTTTTCTTAGATTTGTTATTGCCGCTGTTTTGATGATAGTTTTGATGGGCTTATGCTCCGATCGTTGCGATTAAAGTCGAATGAGGATATGAGGTCAAAGGTCAACATTAACTGAGCCGCCTAACTGCGGCTCTGCTGGCGCACAGCAGCTGCCGTTGGCATATTTTTCATGCTCAAATAAATAATATTCAAATTTCGATTAAACGTCATTGCAAATAATTGCGAAATTAAATTAACAACAACGATGGCGGCACATAAAACGCATATACACGGCACAGAGACTGGCACTTCGTGTGCATATGATAATTAAAAACAACAATAAAGCACGAGCAGAAAAAGTGCCAACGAGAAATGCGGAAAAAACCACACACACACATAATTTGAATAAAAAAAAGTAACAAAAATAATAATAAAACGGAGAAGGAGCCGAGAAATAAAAAAAACAATAGCAGAAAGCCCGGCGTAAACACAGTCGGTTGCACTTGAGTAATTTCATATAAAACATAACCAAGCAGAAAGGATATTAATAAACCGACATAAACCCGCTCTTGCACACACACACACGTACGCATGCAAGTCAGGGTCGCCGAAAGGACATTTCCCCGGGGGAGCTCTACGCTATAATAGGGTTGATGTTGCCACTAATGGTTGATATTTTAAAAAGCAAATATTTAGTTATTCTCATAAACAAAACACCGATTATTATGATAGTTATTTCGATTGTTTTCTATATTTAGGCGAACAATCGCTACCCATATTATTTTATATCGATTTAAGCGATAGTAAATCATAAGGAACTTGATAGCTTGAATATTTTTGGAATAGTCAAGAATCGATAATATGTATTTGTTTTTTTTACAGAGGAATCTATCATTTACTCGCCGATATGCTTGAAAAAAGTATCGATTATATTGATACCTATACCGATCAATGTGCACCTACAATTCGATAACAGGTGGCACTTTTTCCCCCCTTTCAAGGACGCTCATGGCCGGACCCGCACACACACACACACACACACACAGCGAAGTGGCTGACATTGGCAGCGTTGTTGTTTCTGCATTGCCATCAAGTAAATCAGTGTCCAATGTGTAAATAATTTCCATTCGAATGAGCAATTGTGCATTTTTAACCCACACACCATACACGCACAGGGAGACGCACACACACGCGGCACACACACACACGTGGATGCTGCGCTTTTCATTCGCAGACATCGACAGACATCGTCAACGTTTAAAATCACATGAAATTTTATTAAAATGAAGTAAATACGGTGTAAACGTGCTGATAAAACGGTTCGTGCTCAGCTGTGTGGAAGGAGGGAAATGGGTTTGGGGGCCGGGGGTTGTGTAAGGTGAAGCCAGAGTAGCATCTGTGCACTGTCAGAAATCAGGATCAGAAATGAGAAAGTCAAGAAAAGCACGAACATGAAGCTGTGATTCCCAAATAGTTCTAACAATGCAAGCAATACATACGCAGTTTGGGTTCCTAGCATATAATTGTATTTGTGGGAGTAAAAAAAAACCTAATATTTTTTTTTTTAATATGACATAAAACTCAAAACTGACTAGAATTTAGTAACAAAATTACAATTTGTATGCCGGCAGAGGCCTGTCATATAAATTCCACTAAAAACTTGCCAGTAAGGGCCTGTGGGCACCCCTGACCTATAGCATATTTTATTCATAAAAAGTTTAAGGCTTATTTTATAAATAATAAAGAAAGGCATATATTTTTTCTTTCTGTGCTGTTTTTGGAGGCAAAGCCTTAAGCCTGCTACCAAACCCAATAGCTGTTACATTGTGGCCATGATTCACATATTTCTTTTTATTTTTTTGAGTTTCTTATCATCGCCCGTTCCTATAGACTTTTTATGGAATATTTCCCCTTTTTTGCGGTACTGTTAGGGCATTTAAAAGTCGATCATCGCTGGGGCCTGTAAGGCTTGAGGCGGCACTGCAGAAAATCGCTTATGTAAATATGTCTTCTCCTGGCCTTCTCGCTCGGGCCCTGTGGCGGCATTGTTGTGGTCAGTGGACGATGCTCTGTTATTAATGACATCACAGAATGCTGCGAGATGTTTGCTCCGTCGCCGAGGATGCGAGGATGCGGCATCCTGTAGATGAAAATCGAGAACGGAGAATGGAGAGCAATGATGGCTCCTGGGCTCCAGTTAACCGTTGTTTAATGTGTCTGTAATTTTCGATTCGATGCGATGCGATGCGAGTCGCAAATGTAATTAACTGAAATGCTGTAATGTAAGCATTTGTGCGTCCCAGTCCCTCTTTTCCGTGTGTGTGGTCAAGTGCTGGCCGCTTCGCTTTATCTCTGCGTCTTCAAACAAGCAAATTAAATCGTCAATTATTATCATCGTCGTCGTATGACAGCGACTACTCGACTGACCGCCGAGAAGTGTTGATCAAACAGCAATTGACACAGTTGGCCAACAACAATAGCGCGGCGAGCTTAATAAATATCCATCGCTCTCCTTTGCCCGCCGATTGATTGGCTCTCCTCCGTTATTTTTCCCCTGATTAATTAATGGGCATCGGGGTGAATCAGTGCGAAGAAGTTAATCAGCTCCACTTATGGGCACTTCAATGGCATAATAAGCGGCACAAGTATTAATAACTAATTAAAAACGTACGGTTACAGGCTTGAGCAACCTGTTTACTCATCAGTTATCCCAGGGCCTGTATTGTATCTTGTGGGGAAATTGATAAACTATGGGTATTTAGTTAGGATTGCGCTTGTGTAAATAAGAAATAGTATAAGGGGATATACATATATGAGAAAATGTAGCTACAAGTTTTTGTAGTATTTCATAGAAAATATCTATGACGCTTTAGGCAATAAGAACTAGCCAAAATCCAGCTTGAATACAATCGATCACGTAGTTCATGAGATTATAGAACTCGTTCAGCTCGGCTGGGACTGTCTCCACATTCATTCGAATTCAACATTCAGTTCGGTGCACATCTCAAAACTTGTTCATTCAAAAATTGTTCTACAATATTTTTCTACAAGAAATTGTTTTACAAAAAATTGTCGACAAGATTTTTAGCCCTCAGCCCCGCTCTGGTTCCGAACGCCATGTCGGTGGAGTTAACTTTGGAGCAGCACGGCGTGCGCAACTCGGTGATAGTTTTGCTGTGCCAAGGACTTTACGAAGAGTGTATGGAGACTCTGCGCACCTCAGCCCCACTGCCGCCGTTGCATGCGGAGAACCTGGAGTACATCGTGCGGCGCATGATGAATCCAAAGCCCGGAGAGGAGATTCCGAAGGACCACTTGGACGCGATCGGACAAAACAAAGAAATCATCGAGCTGCTGCAGGAATACGGCCAGGACACCAGCATTGGTGACAAAGTGGTGAAGAATGTCTACGAGAAGGCTATGGAATTGAGTTTTCAGAATTTCCGGACCCACCTGCTGCAAACACAGGCGGTTGAGCATTCAAAAATCCACCAAACTCTAATATTGTTTGAGGCCTGCAGCAGCCTGCTGCTGGCCCAGCAAAAGATCGACAGGATGGGCCGCGGCGTCTGGGTCGGGTATAATGAGGTGCTGTTCCTATTCTGCGTCGTGCTCTTCCTATTCGCCATGGCCTTCGTCGTTCAGCTGCGCCTATAAAGCTCCTGCTGATCGCATCCCGTCATCCTGCGACTAATAAACACACTACGACGGTGTAAAGTAGCTCTTCTTTTATTACAAGTACATATATAAGGGTCTGAAGCTTGAGCGGCTGTCCAAGTCTCTGGTCTTAGTTGGCATCCGCTCCATTCCAGGGGTACAGGGATTACCTTTATCACTGCCTAAATTCTAGGCCTACTTATCCCAAAATGTTTGACCTAAAATTGTGGATTTTTAGGCAAGATGATTTGCGTCAATTCCTAAAATTTTAGGATTATCTTTTTTCCGGGTTTAGACTTGGTCTCAAACTTAAAAGTTGACAGAACTGGTGTGCCGGCAGGACTGTGGGCACATTTGATTTAGGTAACTTCTTTCGTCTGCTATCCGTCTTAGAATTATTTTATGGATTCTTAGCCCCCATCCGAGCAGATCCCGTCCCACTCTCTACGTCTTCATTGAGAGCCAACTGCTAATGATCGAGCGTCTGCATTCTTGCGTTGCCGCTGCCAGAGTAAACAGCAAATAAAACAAATAACTCGCAACTGAACTTGGCTCGCTGATTTTGCGCTAATTAATGTGTTTTCCACAAAATTAGCAATTTGCGCGCAAATAGAAATTGCCGCGATCGGAATCGGAATCAGACGCAAAGTCTCGTATCGGATCGGATCGGAACGGATCGAATTGAATCGAAACGAAACGAAACGAAACGAATCGGATCGGATTGGACTGAGTTTTGCGAGGAGAAACGAGTTGTGTTGGTCACCAACTTTGAATGGCAAGCAGCTGGTGAATGGAGCGGGGATTGTGGAGGACAACGGGAGTGCGGCCGGACGCACAATTAATTAAGTTGACGTTGACGTTGGCCCAAGCTCCGCAGCTCTCCGAGCTCTGCAATTCCGAATGCAACTGAGGCATGTGAATAGTCACGGGCACAGATGCAGATGCACTGAGAGAAATATTAATGTATGTTTTATAAGATGTATTCTAGCATTCTTAACTTACTGACGTAGACCCGTTACACATATCTTTTTCTGTTGAGGTAGTGACACCTTCTTAAAAATATACTTAGAATCTAGGGCCTTAAATATATTTTTATATTTCCCATTTTTTGTCCATACCTATTTTTTGTTTATTTTCCTATTTTTACAGTTTCATTTTTTCATATATAAAATCTTTTTTTTTGTACATTTTCTTTTTTCATTATTATTGTAGGGTTAAATTTATCTTTAGTGAGATAGTTACAAGTGTATTTCTTAATCTGGCGTTCTTAATTTAACACTTTGTATATCTTATATTTTAAACACGTTTTCCTCTTATTGTCTCTGATTATTTTACACCACTTCAACTGTACTCTCGTCCTCTCCTTTGACCAGTGTGCCCGCCTCTTCCTTTTCCATTTTAGCCAAACCTTAAACTACCTTACTATTAAAATATACTAGATCCTGATATATGGTATATCGATATCAGGGATACTCTCCCATTAATACCAATCCTACATTATTATTATTTTTGTATTATTTTTTAATAATTTTGAATATAATTTTTTTTTAATAATGTAAAAATTCTTTGTTTTATATTTTCCATATATTTTCTTTATATATATTTTTTTTAATATAATTTTTTATATTCTTTTTGTATTATAATTCATTTTTTTTATATATATATGTACATATGTTTATTTTTCTTTTTAATTTATTTTTTTTTTATTTGCCTCAGTGCATTTGCAATGGTCTAAGAATCAATGTAATTAGTGACTGGAATAGGAGCAGGTGCTGATCGTGGGGCTGCCTTGAGGAGCATTTCCTTTTGGTATCATTTATGATTAGGTGGCATGCCGGCAGTTAACTCAGTCGAACGGAGAGCAAGCCACATCCATCGTTTAATTACAACCGCCACGCATTTGGCCAACTGCAACTGTGGCCCCAACTGCGGCAGCGGCAGCGGCAGCGGCAGCCGCATCCGTTACCAACATGGCCAACTTAATTGAACGTAATTGCCAGCCACTTGAGAGCCGGCAGCCACAGAGTCAGAGCCAGAGCCAGAGCCAGAGCCAGTGCCAGAGCCATCGCCATTGCATCTCCAAGCTGGGACAGCTCCTTAGACTCTGATTCGGACGCGGACTCGAACTCGGACTGGGACTCGAACTCGGACTCGGATTGGAAGCGGAGTGTTAAAGTCTAATTGAAACTGTCAGATGGGGATACGAAGGCCTGTGGTTTGGGGTCTCCGCAGGAGATGGGAGCTGTCAAACGATCTGCAGGTGTGGGCCCTTACAAGTCCCTTCAAAGGTGATCTTCAGATCGAGGAACTTGAGAAGTATGCTATAAGCTACCGAAACTTGATTCTATTTCGAATTGAGTTCGAAATCTCGAGTCGCAAATCTTTCCCAGCCTGCCTCCGCCTAGCTGTTCTCCTCCTGCCCGTCTGTGACCAAGATCTGCTTGGCGGATGCTTTCACCTAATTAACGCCGCTTCATGCCAGCTTGCAACAGCAGATGCGGCAGTTGCGGCAGTTGCAACTGCAAACTGCATTTGGCATTGTGAGGCAATTAAGCTCTATTTGAAGCTGGCTTTAACGACTGCACCCAGAGTTAGTTGAGTTGAGAGCTGAGTTCACTTTGGAGAGCCCCAGATCGCATCGGATCGGATATTAGCGCTGTGGGCTTTGCACATGACGTGTGCGTGTCGCCATCCTCCATCCTCCAACTCCAACTCCAACTCCGACTGCCACTCCTACCCCCGTTTGTTGGATGCTCCTCTCAGTCCATAAAAGCGCAATTTGTCGTAATTGTTTAAGCAGAAAGAAATAACAGCGAACGACAACCAAACGACACAAGGCATAAAACAACTTAATAAAAATTCCGCTGCTGTGTCGTACATCGTTGGCATTAACCGAGGCAGTTACACAGAACGAAATTAAGACTAAGACCAAGGATGTTTTGTTACATTCAAGATTCTAAAATCTAAACTAAAAAGCGATGTTATGCGACCCCAGAGGGTCTGTTAAGCGCTTAGCTTTTGACTGTAGAATTGATCAGAAACTTACATACTTATAGTTCAAATTCATGAATCACAATCATAGAAACTTTGCTTAAAAAAAATAGCACATTCTTATATTTCATTTCTTCTCGATGTTAGGATGAGATATTTTTGAAAAACTAAATCATTTGTGAAGTGAACAATTTTTTCTGGTGTATGACTTTATTTTTGTTGGCTTAGTTTCACGCGGCACGCCCTCCCAAAAACGAAAGCCAGTAACACAAATCAAAATAAAAGCACAATGTGTCGCTGACGGGTCACCAAAAAAAAAAAAAGGGGGCGAAGGCAAAGAAGAAGGCTGGCTGTGATTCCCCGGGCATAAATCTCACTTAGCACTTTTGGGAGCAAGATGAACAAGTTGAGCAAGAAGAAGGAGCTGCTGGCGTACAAATAGATTAACAAATAACGGGCAACACAATAACTAAATGTACCGCCGCCGCCGCCTCCATATGTTGCCACCACGATAAACGATAAACACCGTAACAACAACAAATAAGTGTAGCAAAAACAATAACAATAGCACCCAACGACAACAATAATAACAAGAAAAATTGGCGGAGGAACAACAGCCAAGTCGCATAAATCAAACAAGCAATGCGGGTCGATGATTTGCTTTTGCTTTTTGGGGGGCGGAGAGCCGCTGATGGGGCGCTGCATGTGGCAGCATTTGTTCTCGAATCGAAGAGCCAAACAACAGCAGCCCGATGGGGTCCTCAATGGCACTTGGGAGCGGATTGGATTTGGAAACGCCACCGGATCGACATGCGAGCGGTCATCGAAAACACTGTGTGTGGTGTCAAACAAAGGGCGACACTAGACATTGGGAAGAGGTGGGAGTCCTTCACCTTTGAAATGTTCTAGTTTATAGCTTTATATGCTTTATAGCTTTTGATGGCTCAGTCAAGGCTAGGACCCTTGTTAATAACTATTAAATATATTAAATATTTAATATTAACTATTAACTATTAATGAATAACTATAAATGTTAATAACTATTAAAGATGTTAAACGATTTTCAATACGAAAAATCACAGATGACAGGATTTTAGCTATTTCATTTGTTGTCTGGTAAAGCATAAGTAAAGCTCTAAATGATCCTTTGTCAATTTCAGTATGTCCTTATATAGCCAGGATATAAATGGTATTTGGGGGTAACAGGTTCTAAATTAAATACCTATTTTTAACCCCAAGTTAATTTTAAATAACATTTAGCAGTGATTTCCGATTCGATTATTTAATGAGAGGAGAGAAGCAAGAGTAGCTCAAAAATTCAGGGTAATGCTTTTTTTTTTTTTTTTTTGCTGGGCTGGACTCGAGAGGTTCGATTGTTGTCAATGACAGGACCAAGTGTCGCACTAGATATCCTTCCCAGCATCCTGTGTCGCAATCAGTGTGTGCATTTGATTTTGATTGGTATTTATGGCAGTTTAAGTGCGTTCGAGAGGGAGCCACAATGGGAGTCCGCAATTACTCGCAATGGGAATTTAATTGTTGGTCCGGTCCTTTGAAAGTCCCCTCCTTTGTGGCTTCAAGGAAAGTTTCCACAAAAACAAAAAAAACTGGAAGCGGAAAAAAACAATATAAAACGGCATAAAACATGTCCCAACCGTTGCAGGACTTTTTGCCTTGTTGCGCAACATGTTTCCATGCTGCCACCGCCCGTCCACCTGCGACGGTCTCACCTGGCTCAGTTTCGTGCCGGCCGGACCTCGTCTTCGTTTGCATTTTTATGGCATAAAAATTAAAAACGAATTTTGATTGTTTTCTTGTTTTTCTTTATATTTTATTTTAATTTTTCCTCTCGTTATTTATACTTTTTTTTTTGTTTTTTTTTTTGTAGACTCGGCTGGCCCGGGCTTTGTTTTAGTTTTCATGTCGCGTACTTGATATTTTTCATTTCTTTTTCTTTGGCCCTTTGTTTTTTCTTGTTCCTCCCTCAGCCATTGTTGCTGGTAATTTGTTGTTGCTCTGCATAAGTTGGTCCTGGGAGGGGGAAACAGTGGGAAGCCTTGCATGGCCAAAGGACATTCTCCAACTGTTGTAGGAGTTGGATGCTAGCCGGGAGTCCATTTGGGGGTTTCTCTAAATATTTTTTCATTTTCATATATATTTTATTCAAGTCTTAAAGGTCAAGTGTCGCCAGGAAAGAAGGGGAATAGTAATTGTAATACTAGTTAGTAATTCCTTGATAAACTTCCCACTCAACGCCAAGAAAAGTATCTTAGCTTTATTAAATTTTCACATCCTGATTCCACATTTGTGTGCGGCATTATTTTAATCAATTATGGCAAATTAACAACAGTTATGGCCCCTTGCCACTGGGATTGCCCTCTCATTACCCTTTGCCATTTTTATTCGCATAATTTTATTTTAAATAAATATTTTTGCTGGCCGAAACTCTGCCTTGGCCTTTTCCGGCGCTGCACATTCAAATTAAATTTACATTTATTTTTCGTGACTCGATGCAAATTTACGCAATGCGAGACAGGTGCGCGGCAGGGGGCAGGTGGTAGGTGGAAGGTGGCAAGAGTTTGGGGGGGCTGACATGGGAGGCGTGTCTCCCGCCTGTCTCCGCCGCTGCACGCTCAGCACGTTTATTCGCACTTAATTCGCACTTTTTGACACCTTTGTGTGGCACCTCCCCGCCCGCTTTCGGCTCCCGAAAAGTAAATACGAGCCCACCGCTCGTCGCTCGTCGCTCGTCGCCCGCTGCTGTCAGCGGCATAATGTGCCATGTGTCCAGAGAGAAAGGCGCGAAAAATTATGCAAAATAAATTAATTACCAATTACGGGGGGTTTGGGGATGCGCGGCACAGCTGTTGTCCGGGAATTTTTGCAACACAAACACACACGCACAGCCAGCCGGGGAATCCCCGTGATTGCCCACACACCCAACGAGACTTTAGGGGTTGCAACCGGCAATTGCCGGTGCGTTTGTCACATGAGAGCCCGAGCCGAGCCCCGCCACTAATTAGTGTCATTAAAAGCGCTCCACATGAGAGCACCCTTAAGTGGAGGGACGGCCAACAGGCCAACCCCCGCTCCGGCACACTGAGCGAAAAAGCGATTTCTATTTTTCTTCTCAAAAGCAGGCCAAGAACAAAAATACCAGAGACGAGAAGAAGAATTCTCATATTGAGAACGCTTTCTTGAGAATGAATATTCTTGATTTTGAAGAAGAACGAATCGTTCTTGATAAAAATAAAAATGAGCTTAGGAAACAGAGACATTTTTTTTCTCTCACTATCTCTCGATTTCCTCTCAGGTTCTCTAAAAGTTGAAAATTGAGAGTATATTTTTCTCGATTCTAGAACGCTTCTTCTCGAAAGAATCCCTCTGCGAGATTATGTGTAAAGAAATGTTCTTGGAAATTTTTCTGGGTGCAGCCAAGGCAGGCAAGTGCATAAAACATGACACAAAATTGCAGCAGCCAAATAAATAAACCATAAACATAACCGACCACAGAAATCAACTTAATTCCAAGAGGTTCTCGTTCTCGTTCTCGTTCACGTTCTCCTTCCGCCTTAGGCAGCAGTAGTGACTTCCGTTGACTTGCGTGCAAACGTGTAATTTCCAGGGGAGACTTCCCCCGATCGAATTGGGGTTAAAAAGGGTTTAAGTTGCGACAAACTTGGGTCACATGCATATGCATAATTACAGAGTGCCTCGTCCGGAACGGAACGTAACGTCGGGCAGCCCTAACCCCTAACCCCTAACCCCTTCCCAGCTTAATAAACTAAACTGTGAAAACGCCAGAGGGGCCAGCGCTGACCGGAATACGATCCCGGGCACGTGAAATTTGAATATTGATTGGCTTTAATGAGTGTCGTTGGTCGCGCAATTAGTCCGCGAATGGGTGGGTTACCCCCACCGGAAGCTCAGGGGTGGAACTCCGGATTAGGAGAGCTGCGAAAGCTCTTGAGGCCAGCGCGGACTTAAAGCCCCTCCTGATCGCTGAGTGCTCGTGCTCGTGCTCGTGCTCTAACTAAACTAATTGCACATCAGCCGCTTGGACAGTCAGTCAGTCAGCCAGTCAGCGGGGGAGTCAATCAATCAATCAGGCTGAGAGATCATTTGCCGCGGCGGCGGCCCGCCTATCTCAGCATCGGCAACCCGAAATTGGATGCAAATTGAAAAGCATTTTGTGGGAATGTAATGCATAAATTAATTGGCCAGGCCGGCACCGAGATACAGCAAGAAAAAGAGGCGAAACTATGAATCCGCAATGAGCCCGCCCGCCGCCGGTTGGTTGGCTGCCTGATAAAGTCGCCTAGCCCGCCCTCGGCCGCTGAAATTGTGCAATTGAAAATGAAAATCTAATATGGACGCGTTGCCCGAACAGCGTTTAGCATTCGATTTCATTTGTCTAAACTAAATAACAATTCAGTCTGTGCTCCAGCTGCCAAAAATTGAGTTTTGATGCGCTGCCGCATTCCCATTTCCATCTCCATTCCATGTCCATCTCCAGCTCTGGGCCAGTCCATCGTCCATCCATCCTTGTTATTGTTTGAAACGTCGCGTTAAATTTACATAAATTGATTTGATTGAATTTTTATGAGTCGGCGCTGCAGTGTCCAGTGCCCAGTGTTCAGTGACCACCCTGCATCTGGAGCTCCCTCCTCCTCTCCCTTGGCCGGCGGCCATCAACTGCTGATGACTTTTCGGCGGCTGAAATCGCTGGACAGCCGTCTAATTAAAGTCATTTCCAGCAGCTGCAGAGCCCTTCGGCCTCTCCCAAACCCAAGCCCAAACCCAGAGTCAAAGCCTACCCCAACCTCAGCCCCCATTCATTCATTCATTCGCTTTTAGCGCTCTTGGTCAAGTCGAGGTCACAGTTGGCGCTACATGGCGCAGGGCTTAATGCGAACCATTTGGCCCGGACCCGGACTCGGGACCGGCATTGGACACGGACGAGGGCCATCAGCGGAAAGAGAGACCCAGGCCGAAAGCAGAACCAGACACACAGAGCGGGAGGGATGTTGCACCCAGAGAAAAAGTGATCTGCAAAGAGACTTTTCAGGGGCCTAAGGCCCTACAAGGAAGAAGCAAAAAATTTAGTAAAAGTGTTTAAAATAATAAATGCAACTGTTACCTGAAGTTAACCAAGCTAATATCGATTTATAAAATACATGTAAAATCCGTAAATTGTCTTAAATGTTGCTGAATGTTTTGTAGCAAGTTTTTCCCAGTGTTGAGCGGGTGCAACATGGCCGAGGCATTGCATATTTTTAGGGTTTCCCGCCCCCCTCGGTCGTTGGCTGAAATTTGCACATTGCAACAAACTATTTAGCGCCGTCGATGGCTGGGGGTTTGGGGGGTTGGGAGGTTGAGGCCCCGGCAGGCGGGGTGGCGCCAATTTGTCATAAATTTCGTTATTTTAAATCGCCGTTTGGCATTTCATGTGTGCGATGGCTCGGGAATGGGGCTGGAAATGGGAATGGAAAATGGGAACGCGCGCGGCCCTTTGTTTGCATTGATTTGTTGTTGGTTGCTGCTGCGTTGGCTTTTCTGGCCGTCGCAGTTAGCGTTATCGAGCGCGAGCAGTCGGGGCTTAAACTATTTCGGGGAATGAGAACTATTTACTATTATTTATATTATTTGCCATAATTAATTCCTTATGCTCTGACCCTTTTTCGGTTAAAATAAAGTGAAAATTTGCATTTCTTTCAATTTCTTCAAGAGGTCATATCAATTCCGAATAAAATGATTTTCTTAAAACTAGAATTTAAGGAGAAAATTCGTTAAAATTATTTGGTACTATTTATTTAATGCGAACATATTTTTTTAATATTTACTTATTGCGCAAATACTTTGTTGAATATTTAAAACGTATGGTTTCTTCAAGTTGAAATAAAATAGCCCTCTTTAAACAATAATTTTTAGGCAATAATGCATATAAAAATCTTTGTTATTATATATTTATTGCGCAAATATAATATTTTATACAAAATTTTTTTATTATTATTTATTTTTTTTAACTTATGGTCCTTTACTTCTGATAAAAATAATACTCTTTGAATTATAATTTTAAGAAAATAAATGAATAAATTATACATTTATTATTATTATTATTTTGAAACATATTTTTTTATTTATCAACCGAATATTACTTATAACAATATTTTCTATCATTATCATGCTATAGTTTACATATTATTTGATGCAATCGTTTATTTTAATAAACTTTATTCTAGTAAATTATAATTTAATATGTCATTTTTAATTTTATTTTATAATATTAATTTTAATTTGTATTTAATTGTATTTTTCTCTATTAATGTTGTTTTTTTTTTATGTGTTTTAAATGACAAAGATAAGATAGCCAAAGACCGAGCGATCGCTAAAAATAGATACGGGCGGCTGGTGGAATTTGCTCACTAGCTCGAGTTGGGCTTTTTCCGCCGCCTGACCTTGTACCGAATTGGCTCGTTGGTCTAGAGGTATGATTCTCGCTTCGGGTGCGAGAGGTCCCGGGTTCAATTCCCGGACGAGCCCAAGTCTCTTTCGGCCTTTTTTTTTTTTCTTTATTTTCTTTATTTTTTTTTTTATTATTGTTTTAAGCTATAAGTATGTAAGTATTTATGTTAGAAATACCGTTTTTGGTAAATATTTAAGGCTGCCTCCGCATGCCAGAATTCAAGTGGTGCCCAGCCCCCGCCGAAAAGTATGCCACAAAATAGCGATCGTTGGCTCTCGCTGGCGCCACCGGGCTGCTGTGGTCGACTTGCGCAACACTAGGCCTCAGCTGTCAAATGCCGTTAGGCGGTTTAAGTAGGCTTTCGGCAATCACCAACACTGTGTCACCGAGCGAAGCAATTGCTTCGAGAACTTTTTTTCTTTTCGGCCAACAACCGTGCAAGTTCCAGTTAAAAGCCTAGGAAGTCGTTAAATAGTGTCAATATGGACTTCCTCTACAACGCGAGCATGCAGCGCCAGGACGACGAACGAATCAACTTCTATAATTTGGACAAGTTCTTCGTTCCCAATGCGAGCATGCAGCGCCAGGACGACGAACGTATCAACTTCTATAATTTGGACAAGTTCTTCGTTCCCAATCCGGGAGCCACTCAGCTAACGCCATGGTGTAGGCCTATAAGGCTGTTTAATCGCGCGCCGCCGACGCCGCCGCTGGTGGCGGAGATGTCGGAGTCGCAGTCGGCATTTGTGCCGCTTTCAAATTATTGGCCAAGTGTAGGAATTGCATTTAATATTACTTATACTCTAATCTATATTCTATTTTATATGTATGTATGTATTTCGGCATCTATGGCGGCCCCAGAAGTAATATTGTTGAAAATTCTGTATTTACACGCCTAGAACTCATGGCCAAAGCTTCTTTACACATCTTGCCCGTAGTAATTAACCCAAATCAACCTGTATACATACTAAATATAAACCATTTCCATCCTCCTCTCTTCCAGATGATGACTATGGACATAACCAAAACCGAACCCGGACTCGTCGGGCTTTCCTCTAACCAACAGCAGCAGCAGCAGTCCCAGCAGCAGCAGCAGCAGCAGCAGCAAAACGCCGGCATGAACAGTGGCGGCCAGAACAATGGTCCCAATCCCAATAGCAATGGGAACAACAACAACAATAACAACGGACATGGCGTCGGCGTCGTCAACGTGGTCAACTCCGGCGGAGGCAACGGCAACGGCGGCGGCGGTGGCGGCGGCAATGGCAATGTCCAGAGCATAGCCGCTGCTGCAAACAACAACAATAATAATAACAACAACGGCAGCCAACTGTGCGCCGGCTGCGGCAAGCACATCCAAGATCGCTACCTCCTGCGTGCGCTGGACATGCTGTGGCACGAGGATTGCCTCAAGTGCGGCTGCTGCGACTGCCGGCTGGGCGAGGTGGGCTCCACGCTGTACACCAAGGGCAACCTGATGCTCTGCAAGCGGGACTACTTGAGGTAAGTTCTAGCTTTAGGGCAGGTATTATATCTAAAATCTAGCCTTTAACTTGGTTAAAAGGGTCGTTAAAAGAGCTTAGTTTCTTACTTAGATGGAGAAGCCTTTAAATATATTTTAAATTTAAATATAAATCATATATTAATAAGGTTTTTAATTTGTTTTAGAGTTCTTTAATCGACTTGAAGTCATAAAATAGGTGTAAGAATTAAAGATTTCGTGTTCATGGGTTACTTTAGCTTAAAGATGTATGTTTATCTTACTTACAAGTCTTGAATGTAAAGATTTAATATATATCTTAGATCTAAGAGCCTAAAAATCTATGTTTTCTAACCTTAAAGTCTGTAATAAACAGTTTTTATATATTTACCTCGATCTTAGAGCTTAGATAGGGCTTAATCTATGTTTTTTTTAACCAAAAACTCTTGAATATAAACTTTTTATATATTTCTCCCGATCTTAGCATTAATTTTAATTGAAATTTCCCCCTCTTTCCTCCGTAGATTGTTTGGAAATACGGGCTACTGTGCCGCCTGCAGCAAGGTGATCCCGGCCTTCGAGATGGTAATGCGTGCCCGCACCAATGTCTACCATCTGGAGTGCTTCGCATGCCAGCAATGCAACCACAGGTGAGGAACTTTGTCTACCCAAACTGATCTCTCTCTCTCAAACTCCAACTACCGACCCATTTCCCATGCATTTTTATGGCCAATTTGCACAGAGATTCGCGCTTGAGGTTGGGGTTGGGGGCTGGACATAAATCCCCTTTTAATCTTCGACCCATCGAAGCGGGGCCCAAAGTGGCACTTGAAGTTTTATTAACGTGCCAGCAAGCGGCAAATTGCCGTCGTTTACAAGCTAACATCAAACAGGGAGAATCCTTTGTTTGGGGGTGGGACGTGGAAGCCCCTTTAGTGTCATACATTTTCTATGAAAACCGCATAAATTTCGCATTTCGTATCGAACCCTTTTCGGGTGCCGTTCCAGTCATCGCCTTCGTATCATATTCCCGTATTGCCTGCTCCTCGAATATTTTATGGGGACTTGGCCAATTCGTGGAATGTCACTCTGGAGAGCTTTAAACTGCACCGGGCCTGCTCCTGCTCCTGCCCCTGCTCCTGGTCAGCTCCTGGTTTCCTTTACGCTTTCGTTTTCCTTTCGGGGGCTCCTGCATTAATAATGAGGGCGCACATATGCCTCTCTGTCTCCGCCTCTCGTACCCCCTCGATTGTGTGCAGCATGGGAGCGAGCGCGAGCATTAAAAATTGAAAGCGCCGGCACACGGCATCGCCTGGCCGAAAAAAATATTGAAATAAATGTTAAAACATATTGGCATATTGTGAGAATCGTCGCCCCTTCTGCTGGGGGCCCGCCTTTGTTTGTGCATTGTCGAAAATTGCCTTTAAAAATGCAACAACCGGGAGCTGCCTTTGCTGCCTTTGCTGCCTTTGGCGGCAGTGCATCGAACTCTGGGAACTCTGGGTGGTCTCTGGTCTCCATTATAGATCATTTACTATAAATGCTTTCTGTCAAGTAATTTGGTTTAAAAGCGACGAGCGAAAGAGGATGTCCTCCTCCTCGTCCTCTTGTTGCTAATCAATTTTTCACGAAATTTAATTCAATTGCCGAAAAAATCCATTGAGGCGTGGCCTTATGGCCAGCGGGCTGGCGCGGCAGCAGCCTTCCTTTTGGCCACATTTAAAATGCGGGCTTTCATTTGGGCAAACAAAAAGAGCTGCTTTTCCTGCGGATTCCTTCCTCCTCCGGTTCGGTTCGGTTCGGGAAATGTTGCAAAATGCATTGCCGTTCGCCAGTCGCCGACTCTGTGTGAGGTTTGCATAATTTCCTGTCGTCAGCATCGGACGAGGACATGGCCAAGCCAAGCCAAGTCAAATCTTTCGTCCAGGCGTACAATTTTTCCCGCAATTTTTTTTCGTTGTTATTTTGTACATTTTTCGGACTTTTTTCCATGGTTTTTACGTTTTTTTTTTCGTATTTTTTGGTTACTTCCTGTTGACAATTTGTTGTTGACTTCTTCTTGTGCGGGGCCGGGGGTGGCGGCTGATGCCCGGATGTGCGAATCCCGCACACACAGAGCCCTGGCACTCACTTATCAACATGTCCCTGCCGTGTCCATGTCCATTTCCATCTCCCATCGCCCATCGCCCATCTCCATGGCCCTGTCACAGGTGCACACACACAAAAATCAACCGTCAACGAAGAAAAAGTTTCAACTTTGTTGACTCTTTTTCGTGGACTTTTGCTGCTTTGTTTTGGTTGATAAACAAAGCGATGTTTTTCCCCGTCCCAGCCAGGACACGCCCACGAGGACAGAGTCCGTCCGTCAATCGATTTGGTAAACGCAACTGAAACCAACTGAAAAAACTGAAAAAAAAAAAGCAGAAGCAGAAACTGAAACAGAAAATGTTGACGTAAATCAAAAGCCAAATTTCATATCCGCTGTAAGTCTGCTGTAAGCTGATTTACCCCAGACCAAGGGGCGCCACCCCAAAAGGATGCAACTCTGGCGATGTACTTGTCAATCCTTGAGCGTTTCTTTTTGCACAAAAGGAGTCCCAGCAGGAGCAGGATGCAGTTCGGGGAGGAGGGAGTAATATAATGCGTCTGGGCCGGAATGTGAAGGGGGTTTACTCCAGGTAACACTTGCCGAAACAAGCACCCAGATTACTGGCTCTCTCACGTGGGCTTAGCCGGGTTGAGGCATCCCCCTGGGCAAGCTCCCTCTGTTTGCCGTGGCTGGAGTCCATGTCGAAGCTCCTACGTCCTCCAGGTGCCAACATAAATATTTTGACAAGGGGCTGCAAGCTGGGTGCTTGCTCTCGCTGGGGGCCACCTTTATTTGCAGTTGGCTGGAGCTGCACTCGACTCCCGGAACCACAAACTGTTGCTGACAGCGGAGCGACATCTCGCAATGCTTATCTGCCTTCCTTGTCCTAGTCTGGGGCCCGGTCCCGTCTCCTGTCTCCGTTGTCCTTCGTCTTTCGAGCATCGCCTTGCCATTGTTTCAGTCTCAACTGCACAGTAACCGCTGTCAATTGTCGTCTTTGTCCTTGTGCATGGTCTCCTCTCTGCCTAAGCGTGTGGAAAAATCGTTTCCACTTCCTCCTCCATCCGCCATCAGTCCATCCTGGAGAGAAAACCCCTTACTAACCATCGTCTTCCGCTATGCTCTTCTCCCTTTTGCAGATTCTGCGTGGGCGACCGCTTCTACCTGTGCGAGAACAAGATACTCTGCGAGTACGACTATGAGGAGCGTCTGGTCTTCGCCTCGATGGCCAATCATCCGATGCTCAAGCGTCACGTCTCCTCGCTGGGCCAGGGCTCGCCCACGGGCGCTGCTGGGGCGCAAAATGCGGCCGGTGGACTGCTGGGCGGCGGACCCGGCACCAATGTCAATGGGGTCGGCGTCAATGTGGGCATGGTCAATGGTCCGCGTACCCCAGGCGATCACAACAACAACAATGGACCGCAGACACCAACTGGCGGCGGAGGTTCGCCATTTGCCGCAGCCGCCGCCGCTGCTGCCGCCGCTGCCCACATGAAGAATCAACTGGGAGCGTCCAGCTAAAATAAAGCCCTGGGCATGGGCGCTGCTGGAGCTGGGACGGGACCTGGCGTGGGTGTAGGATTGGGCATGGGAGCCGCCCTGGGAGTTGGAGCGGCGACGCAGCAGTTCTACAGTGGCTTTGGACTGCAACACCAGCACCAACATCAACAGCATCAACAGCAACATCAACAGCAGCAGCAGCTCATGGGCTTGGGCCTAGGACTAGGCGGAGGAGGAGCAGGATCCTCTGGAGGAGGAGTAGGAGGAGTAGGAGGAGCAGCAGGAGGAGGAGGAGGAGGAGGCGTTGGCAGCATCGGCAGCGGCTGCAAGCGCTACCAAAGAAAGTTCTACAATCGCAACTGAGAGTCGAGGCGAGGAAAGCAACCAAGGAAAGGTTGCAGAGATGCAGATTGGATATTGAAATCTTCGTTTGCTTTGACTGAGTTCAAGTTTTATAGTTTTAAACACATAGTTTAGTTTAGTTTTACTTGCTGAAGCTGCAGACATTTTTAGAGCCTAACATTTAAGCGACAATATGTTTACTTAGTTCTATTCCGCGTCCTCCTTTTTTTTTACTTCCTGTAAATATTTTCCTTGTAAACTGTTGACTCTTTTAGCGCGAGCCCCCCTCCATTTTTTTTTCTTTCTTTTTTCCTTATTTATACTCCACCATATTGATATACCTGTATTTATCTATGTATATGCATAACAATAATTTTATTTTCACGCTCGAAGCGTGCGGTGCCAAAACAAATTCAAAGCAGTGCCAAAAAGTTAAAAAATAAACGAGAGAATATGATAGTGAAGCGAGCGAGAGAGAGAAGTGGCGAGTAGCGAGTGGCGAGTAGCGAAGGTAGGAAGGGTTCCATTGAGAGATAAGCGCATCCCCACTGATTAATACTCGCTTCCGCTTTCGATTTCTCAGCGTGAGATGAAGGTGAAGTGGCGAGTGACGAGTGGCGAGTAGCGAGTGGCGGGTGGCGAGTAGCGAGGGTAGGAAGGATTCCATTGAGAGATAAGCGCATTCCCACCGATCAATATTCGCTTCCGCTTTCGTTTTCTCAGCGTGAGATGAAGGTGAAGTGGCGAGTGGCGAGTGGCGAGTGACGAGTGGCGAGTGGCGAGTGGCGAGTAGCGAGGTAAGGAAGGATTCCATTGAGAGATAAGCGCATCCCCACCGATCAATATTCGCTTCCGCTTTCGTCTCCTCTATATGAAGAAAATCCAGAGAAGCGAGGATCTTGGGCATCCATCCGAGGGTTAAGAGGGCAATTGGCAAAGTGAACTTTGATGTGTAAATATTGAAAACATTCTGCACACGACTTAAGCACATATGATTTTTGTTCTAATTCCATTTTAAGTCTGTTGGAGCAACGTTGTTGATTATTATTTAAGTTTAGTTTAGTGCGAGGCTACAAAAGAATGTTCTTTCCACGGCGAACGTTGTATAGAGGTAGATCCCGAACCCCCGATGGCGCGATAAATGTAAAGAGAACCTAAGCTAGGTCGGTGTAAATTTAAGGATATGTGTGTACGTATATATATATATATATTACCAGGCAAACTAGCTACAATATGGGTGTATTTATTAATCCTTTTTTTTTATATTGGCAATCTAATGTAACACTAATCAATATATGCGTAATTAGCGTTTGATCGGGCTAGCAAATATACTAAGTGCGGAGGAGATCGGGGAGAAACCAAAGTGTGTGCATAAGCGTCAGTCTATCGATGGGAGATGAGAGATGAACGATACTACCTATCTATATCGATAACCGATAACCGATTACCTAAACAACTATGTTAAATATATCGTAATAATCGAAATATTCAGATCTAAGCAAGAGAGAGAGCGATTACCCAAACTCTTCGTTCGTCGTTCGTTCGTTTTTTTTTTTTTTTGTACCGCATAAAGTTAAATTATTATAATTAATGAAAAAAACGGAAAAATCAAAAATATCTAAAATGTAAGATAAACAAATCCCCGCTTAGACTTATACATATATACACAACACACACACACACACACACCGCATACTCTCATACTCAGTGTGTGTAACAATAATACGAGAAATGCAACATTAAAAAAGAAATCAAAACTAAAGAGAGAAACGGGAGAAGCGAAAAAACAAAATGGAAACAATAAATGTAATTAACATTTGAAAAAATTAAACCACTCGAATTTTTCAGTGTGGGGTGGGGGAAATCGGGGTAAAATCGGGGGAATCCCCGGCCATCATCATCATCGATTGCAGTTTCGAGTCGCCTGACATTTGTTGACTCTTTCGCTTTGACGGCCATTAATCACGGCATTGTTGTTGCCAATTTTCCAAATCCACAGACCAGACAGCCAGCCTAGGCTGGAGGCCTGATAAATGATGCTTCATATTTTTCGAGAGCTGAGCTGAGCCTGAGCCCCGGAGCCTGTGCCGCAATTGAAATAATAAAACGCTACCCCCCAGGACACCCTCCCGCAGCAGCATTGATTAATGAAACTTTAAAAGGGAACACGCGTCTTTTGTCTGCGACAACCGCAAAACTTTGCCATGGAGATAGCGGATCTTTTCAATATACGACAGAATGCGCCGCAAACTTTGCCCGTCTTTTAGGATGCGGATTGGCTTTGGCTTTGGCTACAAGGATACGCCAAGGATACGCCGCCGCCGCAGGCCATAACAATAAAAGTCATTTATAGATTTCGATTTTGTGCACATGTGAAAGAGCGCCCTGCTCCTGCCCCGGCCCCTGGAGCGCTTGCTCCACTATAACTTAGACGTTGCATAGTTTTAGACTGTGTGGCTTATCAGCACTTTTGTTCCAAAGGACGAGCCACGAGGGTGGGTTTGGGCCTGGGCTGCGGGCGTCCTTTGTCTTTGTCCCTGTCGCCGACTGGTGTCATAATCAGTATCTCGGTATCGAAATCAGTGCTTATGAAAATGTCTTTTGTCTTGTCGCAAAATGCCCATCAGCCAGGGGCAGGGGCAGGAGCAGGGGCCTTGGGCCTTGTCGTCGCCATAAAGAACCATAAAAATAATGTTTCAATTCAGCACGGTCCAGGAGCTGGAGATGGAGTGCTTCTGTCAATCATCCGGGGTGAGGAATGCGTCCAAAAATATTATGATAAGCTATGAGAAATCGCTGGCATTGCAAATAGCTCTGCTTTCAGCTCAACTCAGCTCTGCTTTCAGCTCAACTCAGCTCTGCTTTCAGCTCAACTCAGCTCTCAGCTCCGTTTAGCTCCCTTCAGTCGAGGCAATTAAATTCGGTTGACGGCTAAAGGACACTTGAGAGCGAAGAGCGGAGAGCTGACAACCCCTTAATTAAACGGGTTTGCGACAAAACTCTTTTCATGTTTTAATTACGCAAATATTCGGCATAATTCACCAGATGCTATGACAACGTCGGCGAAAGCGAGAGCTTCAGAGCGAAAAATATGCATAAGAAACAATTTGTCTAAGCTGCGGCGTGACTCACCCCCATTCCCAAACCCAATCCCAATCCCCTCGTGCAGCTGCTCCTCCTCGCCCATTGTAATGCGACAACACTCGCCACTGCTCCGCCATTACCTTGTGTCAACTTCAAAGTGGAAATTCCAGAATTCACCTTGCTGGAGTATACCTCCTCCTGCTCCTGATCCAGTTACTGCGCTCCTTCTCCTCGCATAACTCTAGGCACTCGGATTGCTTTGTGCAAATTAGTTCAGTGCCATGACCGATTCACTCCGGAATCCCGTGTAAATATTATTATTTAGCTCTGGGTCTTGACTTTCAAATAAAATTAGCTCTAGCTCTCCAGGTGAAGTTTCTTTCTTTTTGGCTGTTGTCTAAGGCTAGACCTAGGCAAGGTACTTTATTCATTTATTAGTTAGATGTGTGAATTATTTTTTTCGAACTAAACCAAAGACTAATATAATACTAAGATGTCGAATGGCCATACATTTGATATGTAGTATGCAAGCGATTTTTCGGCAAGCGATCAATCCGCGCTCTCTCTCTCTGTGGGTTTTTAACAATATTACAGGAGAGCCTTGAGCAAGCTCTAGAGCCATCACGATAAAATCATGCACAAAAAAATCTTATGGCCTTGCTCATCTTTAAGATTTTAATAATTTTGACTAAACTTTATTCAAAGAGTTTTAAAAGATGTTTATTTTGGCTTTTTGGAATGTGAATACATATAAATAATATCGATTAAATCTCCCCGATTTCAACTATTGCCTTCGTCTATGTATATAAAATTAATAAAAACATAAATAAAATGCTATTGACTCTATATATATTAGATGTTTTTCATATTCGTTCAAATACAAAAGTGTTCGCGTCCGGCTCTCGGAAAGGTAGAGATCGCACATCCTCGATTACTAATTTATCGATTTATATTCGAATATCTTTAACTTATTTTTGTAATAAGGTGTTCACACTACAGTTGCATATATTATATATGTACATATTAGGCTGTAAAAGGCTGAAAGAAGAGTTCACTAAAGGTAAGAATTGGGTCATGTCAACACATAATTATATTGAAAACGAGAAAGAAAGCTAACTTCGGTAAACCGAAGTTGGTATACCCTTGCAGTCTGTAATTGGATCATTGAAAATCGAACCATTTTAGTAATGTTGAAAACACATCGAATTTTGTAAATTTTACATTTTACATGTAGAATTTTACATTTTCATATAAATGGACCGATCGATTTTATGGCAGCTATATGATATAGTGGACCGATCTTAATGAAATTAAAACCGTAATTCTAGAACCTTAAAAAACTGCTATGTCTTAAAATTTATAGAAATTCGTTGAAAAACAGAGAAGTTAAATTTTTTTTTACATTAATTTCGCCATCATTCCTATGGCAGCTATAG